>CAJVPT010000367.1:0-31507 GCA_910592055.1 Acaulospora colombiana
TTCTTTCTTTGGAAATTGTCCTTTTAAAAGCAATTCCACTTGGACACACCGGTCAAATATAAATTTGATCACAGTATATAAATCAAAATATAAGATAGAATTCAAAGTATAGGCAATAATTATATATGATTTTGAGTTTAACTATTTTTCTCTTATGCAAGTTCTATCTTATATTTGATTTATATTTTTATTATTTTATTAGAATTATAATTTTTGAAGAAATCTTTAAATTGATAAATAAAAAAATTCTTTTTATTAATCTTTTAATTATATACAAAAAAAATGTTCTAAAGAAATTTTTATATTTATTTGCTAATAAAATCTTAATACTTTCTTTAAAATAACTTGAAACATGACTTTAAGAGTCACCTTTATAATTTCTTTTTTGTTTACAAATCTTTTTACTTAAAAACTTGATTCTAATAATTAAGAAAAGTTAAGTAACACCTTTGATATCAATAATAAAAAAGTTTTTAAAGAAAAAAGAACTAATTATAAAGATTTTCTATAGTAAAAAGACTTATTTTTTTTTTAACTGGTTTAACCTCTTATTGTTTTTACTTTTATAATTTTCTGAGAAATTTTATCTAATTCAGTTTGGCTCTGAATTTTAAATAGTACAAGTTTTTTATACTGTGATTGAATAAATAATGTTTAAATTAGGAACAGAATATAAACAAGTTCCTATTAATTATTTTATATATCTAAATGTATTTTCTTAGTTTCATAAGAACCTAGAGTTATTAAGTTGATATAGATAGATATAAAACACTTTTTTATTCATATTATTAATTCCTTTAAAAAAAAGTTTATTTGTTTATAGTAAAGATTACAAAATACTATAATTAGATTTTATAGTTATAATTATCTATTCCTAATTATTGAATAAATTCTTTTTTCAGTTTTGTTAAATAGGTAAAGATTTAAAACAACAAGTTTTTATGATAAAGTTGGATTTATATAGTAGGTGAAATATAGAGAATTAAATTTTTTCTTTTAAAATAATATGTTTTACTTAAATATATATATTAAGAGAAATCTAAAAAAATCGATAAATCTTTTTTTCAATACATAAATTAGATTAATTCAAGTAATTTTTCTTGACAACAAGTTATCTGATAAATTAAAGTGATTAGGATTTTATAACATGAAGATATTGAAAGCAATTGAGAAATAGATAATATACTCTTGATTAAAGAGACTCTTGAAGAGTAATCAGTTTATGATATTAAAGTAATAGTAATAATATAAAATTTTAATAGTTCACAAATAATTCTAGGAATGTTTTATTAATCATTATTTCTTGTATTTGCATTACATACTAACTTGAAATTTTAATAAAACAAGATTTAATTTCTATTTCAAAAAAAAAAAAAAAAATTGAAGATAACTAGTAATAAGTAATATAGTAAAGGAATATAAAACTCTTATTAAGACCTGTGGGTCAATAGCATAGTGGTAATGCTCCCAGGTTACCAAGTACTGTTTCCGAGTTCAATACCACTGTGAGGCAGTATCACTTAAGCCTAGGTGATACAAGAAGATCTCATCCATCCCATGACAAAGATCTAACCACTCCTGGTCAAGATCCCGTCCGATCACAGGGCAACAAAAAGATCACAAGATGCTCCAGCCAGTTTTAGTGCCGAAGCCACCTTGTCACAAGACAGGTTCAATAAGTTCCTATAGATAGGTAGAAGATTTGCTAAGCTGTGAAAATTCGGAGGGTACTAACGGAGCTTAGGCACATTAGTTAGAGGAGAGTCTCTACCAATCAAGATCTGTCCAAGACTCCACGTGATCTCCCCATAGGCAGGCTATAATAGGTCATGTAAAAAGAGTTTTCGGTGAGAAGAGATGACATCTAAGACTCCATGTGGATACTTCGTAGGCATACTGTAATAGGTATTGTAAAAAGAATACCAAGTGGAATGAGATATAAAAGGGGGTCCTGTATCCTGACCTAGAAGATGCATACATCAGGAAAAGGTATAAACATAGAAAGGTGGGTAGTAGGGCTTCCTCCAGCAACAAGTCACGTAGGTATTAATGGTAACTTTAAAGTTATTTGTCACAGATATGAATTTATCACATAATTGTTGTAGAGTTACAGAAAGATATATATAAGCTGGATAAAGAATATAATATAGCACTATGTAATTTGTATTCACAGTATGCCTATGCCTTTACCATAATAAATTGGCTTCGTTTACCCTTTAAAAAAAAAAAAAATAAATAAAAAATAAAACTCTTATTAACTTTGAAAGTTATATAATAAACTCCAAGTATCCTATTTTTTTTAACAAATAGTAGCTGATAGATCGTAAAAAAAAATATGACTCGAACTTTGGGAATTCCTCTGGTAAAATCATACTTTACTATTTTGAAACTTTTTTATTATTGATATTGATATTGCTTGATTTTTCTTAATTATCAAGTCAAGTTTTGTTTAATAAAAGTATAATTTGAAAAAAATATATTTTATCCTTAAAAAATATATATTAAGAAAAAAATATACAGTATATAGTATATATAATGAATGCTTTTTCTCCGGGCATCTTCGATGGAGCCTTGGTTCTCTCCGGAGATCATCGCTCGGATTCCTGTGCACTATAGTTTTAGTCTTCAGCCAATCAAACGTCCCTCACGAAAATTTTTTTAAAGAAAAAAAAAAGGCATCATTCGAGTTTTGACCTCTGATTCTTCTTCGGATACACACACGATAGAGGGATGGCGATGGCGACATATCACGATCAAGACGGTTTTGAGGATGAACTGGATCCTGCGGAGATGGATATAATAGCCAACAATGGTGCCTACACCGGAGTTGACGAAGAATTGGACGACGAGAGTAAGTACTGATGTTTTCTCAGATAAATTTTATCCTAATATTGACTATTTTCTCAATCATCGGCTTTAAGGTCAATTACAAATGCAATTATTGCTTCAACAACAATATACTCAAGAGATTCCTGATGCCGTTAAAAATTTCATAATGTACTTTCATCGAACCATTCTGGAAAGCAATGTGTACGAGTTACACGGAGTATACGAGAACTCATTCAATCGGTTAACCGAAAAGTTCTATTCGAAAACAACTTGGCCCGAAGCCGATTTCATTGCACCGTTGGTCAACGATGGTATCTTGCTTGAAAATTGATCGCTTATCTGAAAGCGCGTCTATTCTATCTCATCTCATAGTTTTTTTTTAATAATTAACTTCTGATTATTAGATCAAGTATTCTTGACGTTATATCGAGAACTTTATTATCGTCATATCTATTCGAAATTGTCCCCTACAATCGAACACCGATTTCATTCATATGAAAATTATTGCGATCTATTTAATTACATTTTGAGTGAGTCGAAAAAGTTTTCATTGACCGACCTTCGGCGTACATTATTCAATCTTAAAATAATAATTCAATAGACTCTGATGGTCCCGTTGGGTTGGAGCTGCCAAACCAATGGCTTTGGGACATTATTGACGAATTCATTTATCAATTTCAATCGTTTTGCAACTACCGCAACCGGCTTAAGAATAAGACCGACGAGGAAATTGCCTTATTACGAGATAACGTTCAGGTAATTATTTATTGATCGATATGGTGATAAGTTATTCGTTCAATCTAGTAACATTCTATTCCATGATTCAGGTTTGGAGTTGTTATAGCGTATTGAATGTCTTATATTCGCTCATCACAAAATCCAAGATTACCGAGCAATTACTCGTAACCAAGCACGGCGGTGATATGATGTAGGTGAAATGACTTGGAGTTCATTTCCTCTGATTTACAGCGCCCTTGACAATGTTATGTTGTGTGTAGTGAGGCTGCCGGAGAATATGGTTCTCGCCCATTGTACAAGATGTTGGGATATTTTAGTATTATCGGTCTTTTGCGAGTCCATTGCTTGTTGGGTGATTACACTTTAGCGCTTAAAATGATGGATAATATTGAACTCAACAAGAAGGTATGGTGTTAAATTCAGCATACTTGTCCAATTTTTGTCAACATCAAGTCATTTTCATTTTGACTCTATGTTCAGGCTCTTTTTGCACGCGTAACAGCATGTCATGTCACGACTTATTACTACGTGGGTTTCTCGTATATGATGATGCGAAGGTACGCGGATGCTATTAAGGCATTTTCTCACATCCTTGTTTTCATCGCGAGAACAAAAATGTATCACACACGATCCTACCAATTTGATCAGGTAACGCTTTCCCCGTTCCTATAAGAGCTTTTAGAATATCTTACGTGAGGCAATGGTGCTCGTTTGATTTATATTTCGAAATGTGTGTCCGTTTCTTTTTCATAGATCAACAAAAAGGGGGATCAAATGTATGCTTTATTGACCATCTGTATTGCTCTGTGTCCAACGAGACTGGACGAGAATATTCATACTCATATGAGAGAAAAATATGGTGAACACTTGTCCAAAATGCAACGGGGGTTCGTAGATTTTGTTATTCGATGATTGAAATTTCATATTTTCTGACATTGTCCGTCTTTCTTAGTGAGGAAGGACTGCAGATGTTCGAGGAGCTATTCTTGTACGCCTGCCCGAAATTCATTTCTCCAATCGGTCCAAATTTTGAGGATTCCAACGCCTTAATTGTATTTTAGATATTTAATGGAATAATTTTTGATTCGCATTTATTCTAGTGTTCGTCTAAACGACGCTCTCACTCAATTCACTAGGAACCGCATCACCATCATGCGAAGATTTTCCTCGCAGAAGTGCGCAATCAAATCCTCATTCCAACATTACGGTCTTACTTAAAATTGTATACGACGATGGGAATTGACAAGTTGGCTGCTTTTCTAGAGATTCATCCCGATGAGTTAAGGTAATCGAAAAGAAAAAAATAAAAATTTTTTTCAACCATTTAATATCTTGCTAGAATCCTGTCTGCAATCCGCTAGGACACAGCTACTCATCGTTAAGCAAAAATCGCGTCAACAAAAATGGGTTAACGGTACATTGCTCGAAGGAAAATATGTAGCAGCTTCGGATCTCGACTTCTGCTTGAAGCAGGTAAAATAATGTGGTTTTGACGCGTCCACTTTTTATTATCGGCTGACGGATATCGCCTAACACTTCTATGTGGATGTAGGATATGATTCATATCGCCGAATCCAAAGTGGGACGCCGTTATGGGGATTGGTTCTTGCGCAATATAAACAAACTCCAGGTGAGTAATGATTTGATGAGGCAACATTTACATGTCTGATTCTATTAACAGCTTTTCATCTTTTTTTTTTTTTTTTCTTAGGATATTATTGCAGGGATGGAGCTTCGTAATTAATTTTTACCTTAGGGAGATGGATGGTCGGTTAATATTTGAACGTGTTGGATGGCTATCGCCAGCCTTATCGTGGTGTCGGTAGTTAGAATAGAAGAGACCTTTTTTAAACTTACATGTGCGCCATTCGCATCGCGAGTTGTAAATATAATAAAGAAAGAACAAAAAAGAAAAAACTCTATTTATTCCTTTTGTTTTTGTGCGGCTGTATTTTGTAGATGGTGTTACAAAGCTTTCTTTGTCAATTTTCATTTTTTGCCTGCTTTAACTTCGACCTTCGAAGTTTGTCCCTTTTTTAACGAACTGCTCATCTGAAAAGCCTTTTCTGGCTGATTTCTCAAGTAATATAATTTTGCTCTCCTGAATCCTTCGCCCCGTTGTAAGATCTTGATATCCTTGATCATCGGTGAAAACAGGGAATACCTTATTTCGACCCCGACCTTCGATATGATATTTCGTAAAGTGAAATTGGTGTCAACACCTTGTCTCCTGATCGCGATGCAAATGCCGGCGAAGGAGGTTGTCGACTCACTTCCCTGGTGTGTAAAACTTTCGACCAAAAGCACGTCACCAACCCTAACTCCATCTTTATTTTTTGCAAAAAGTTTTTCTCGTTCTGGCGGACGTCGTTTTATCTCCTCTTCCGTAAGCAAACTCATCAAATTTTTGCCAACAAGACTTGGGCTCGGAAATTGCTTCTCAGGCACTATTATCGAGGGTGGTGGTACATATTTCTCCGTCACCGGTGCATTCCCTGTGTCATGAAAGAGATCTTGTTATCATCCATAAGGGAGAAGGTGTTTAAAGGTAATTGGGAATACCTTTTGCATTAGTCGTTGCATGCCTGACGAATTGGGTAACCAGTGTCAAGCGCGTCGAGCATTTCGAAAGATTTTGAAGACGAAACATTAGGATTGATCGAAATAAGATCAGCATATTATCCGGGGGTTTTTTTTTTTCATATGGATTAGAGCATTCTTGGATAAGATTTGCATTATCAAGTAGGTGATCAGTCAACTCTGAAATCCAAAAACGCTAATTAATTAATACCAACATTAAGCTTAATCATATACGCCCGAGGATTCAAAATTAATTAGAGATCCATTATTTATGGTGCAATTTAAAGAATTCCTCGGGTTTAAACCGGTTTCAGACTCCGGAGGCTCGCGCATAAATGTGCTTTGCGATGGTGGCTCCGAAAAGACGATCATGGGATTCCTTGTCGAGTTGAAACCGTGCCTCTAAGAATTTGACAAGTTTAAAATTTTGTCAGAATTTCTGTAGTGGCGATCATCAACTAAAAAGGCATCCCTCGTGACTTTATTTGATTGGAGTATAAGTTCCCAGATCCCAGACTTCGGGCTTGCTTTGGAATGAAATCGAGAAATATGATAAGAGTTAACACCATAGCATTGGTGTTGCATCTGTTTAGTTTATTATTCGTAAGCTCGTATGCGGGAACGCCTGTTCAAACGTGGCTCAAAACTTCATGGGACGCACCTCACCTAATCCTCGAAATTTTGTATGCAAGTTCTTGTGATTTAGAATTGCTCAATTCCGACGTTTGAAAGGGCCTGTTAACTTTGTTGCACTAAATTTCACTCAAATTTTCGCAGAGAGTCTGTAACCTCCGAGAATTCTTCGGCATATTTTCCACTCGTCAATGAATTTCTACGGGAGGGGTTATTTTCCTCGGAACTGACCGCCCACGAAATTTACAAGTCCGCTCTCGACGTAATCGAAAAGAAACAATTTTTATCTGCGCCGACCACCAAACCTTTACTCGAATTCTCCCTCTCCCTGCATACCACGGCTCCAGCCATTCATGCCTATTACCATTATTATAACGCGACCGTAATTCCATCCAAAAACGAATCCAACCAAAAATTCAACCCAGATTGCGAGGTCTGGATCGATTGGTATGGTAAACAAGCTTGCGATGTTGAGGAATTCCAAAATCTTATTGGATTTACGAGCTCCACGAAATTTAAGTTGAACATTACTCGGTAACTAAATAACACAACTCCACGCATACATTGGGTCATTTCAAAATTAACATCTATTATTACAGTGATGCGACCTCTCCTAAACTCTTGCCATTCGATCATGTCCTTAAACCTCGGGTCCAGACTCCGGAGCCAGTGATAATTTTGTACGCCGATTTGTTGTCACCAGAGTTTTCTAAATTTCACGAATTCATAAATTCATTGGTTGAAGACGGAGAGGCAAGCTATGTCTTGAGATACAAACCACCAAAAGGGAGTCGTGACACATTATATTTATCGGGATACGGTGTAGAGTTGGCATTAAAAAATATGGACTACATTGTTATAGATGATCGTAAAGTGGAAATAGGTATGGTAACTATGTTTCTATTCTTTTCGAATTTACTCCATTGATGTGTGATTGATAATGGTTTTTCTGGTTGTCGAAGGTGTCGGGAATAAAGAGACTGACGCGGAAGATCGCAAAGAGGAACCCAGCAATAAATCCGATGATCACCTGTTTGACCAGGATAGCTCTGAAATAAAACCTCTTAAAGCCGGGGAAGTTAAAAGTAATTAAAATGCTAATCGCATTTTCACTTTATCCCGACATTCATGGAATTCAACTAACGCAAAGTTTTCAACCAATGTAGGTCTAGGAATAAAGGCCGCACAATTTATACTAGAATCGCAGGATCCTCTAAAGACACTCACGCAATTGTCCCAAAATTTTCCAAAATATTCACATTCCATCTCTCAAATTCCTTTAAATTCTTCCTTGGAAGAGGAGATAATGACAAATCATCATGTTCGTTTAGACACGAATTCATTTTGGCTCAACGGACTGGTCATAAACCCTGAATCTGCTGATCCATTCAGGTAGATAATTATAAAATGGTAGCGCGTACATTTAGCGTTTGCGTCTAAATAACCCTTTTCACATTAGCTTGTTAAAGCTGTTGCGTCGTGAACGTCAAACAGTTTTATCCTTAAAAAGTCTTGGCTTGAATTCGCATCAAGCCATCGATTTGCTTTCTTCTCCCATTATCTCTCAAGCTCAATCACCTCAGGATTCTTCGAGAGGCGTATTCGATGTTCGCGACAATTCTCCAAAGAAAAATGTGGTCGTGTGGCTTAATGACTTGGAAAAGGACGACCGATATGCTATGTGGCCTGATCGCATTTACGAGGTACACACTTCTGTCTACATACCTCACTTTATTTGAAGAGAACTAGTGCTTATGAAATTTGTTCAGATTCTTCGTCCGGTTTTTCCGGGACAGATGCGATATTTACGTAAGAATTTGTTCTCGACGTTGTTCGTCATGGACCTCTCCACCACGGGAAGCCTCAAAATTATCGCCGAACAAATAAACATGTTTCTATCGCGAGATATCCCCATTCGATTCGGCCTTATTCCACTTTTTTCCGAGGATCATCAAAATTGTAAGCAAGTTGGAGAAATTGTACCGAGGAGATTTTTCGATTCGTTCCATTCACATTAATTTTCATTTTTGGAAGCCATTGCGATGGCAAGAATTTTCTATCATGTTATCGACCAATACCCTCCATCGACGGCGACAGAGCTGCTCACTTCGGTACGTGATTGTGTCAGCGCCATGTGTATCTAGGTGATAACATTTATTTTTGTTTGACAATAATTATTTCTATGATTCAGATTTACTTAAAACTCCGCAAATCGCCGACAGTAGAATTTATCCAAACAGTTAAGGAGGAATACAACAAATTTGTTAAGGAAAGGTCGCCGAAAAACAAAGAGGCCACCGGTTCTTTTGAAGAGATTATCAACGCCAATAACTCTTTGGTGGAAGAACAAGTTAATGGAGCTATCGAGTTTATTGACAGGTTTAGAATCGACACGAAAGGCAAAGGCGTATTTTTTGTGAATGGAAAACTTTTTGATATGACCGAGGTAGGGAAATATTGTGTGGGAGAATGCAGGAGGGAGGGGCAAGTGGATCTGTTTGACGAGTTCATTTCAACGATCTCTAGTCTTATCAACGGGATATGGTCCAAACAGTCAACGAGTATACGGCGTTCTTGCAACAAAAAGTTAGTCCAAAAACTACAATCTTTTTATCGCCTGTCATTAAATGACACAATACAATAATAATCTTGGAAGTCAATTTAGGTGCACTTTGGTGAGATTGACGATCGAACCGACATTTACGAATATTTCATGACCCTGCCAAATCTTCCCTCGAGGAGAAATCCTTATATCTTTGTCTCCGAGGTCCAACCCTTAAAAACAATCAATTTGGTTAGCGACAGGGACGAAAGCCTTTTTCAAATTGAACATTTAAAATTTATATCACGAGGTGATGTCTTATACTCACTATTCTGTCGGTTTTGCAGGCTTTCTTGCAGGGATCTAATCAATAAGTGATCACCGAAATTTTCTTGAACGTTACAGCGAGCGATACTGAAGAGGAGGACATGACATTATTATTAATAACCAATTTTGACAGCGAGCATGGAGCAAAGCAGGGACTGGATGCCTTGAAATTCCTTGTATGTATTCCCGAGACATTTGCCTTACGCTTTTAAGATGTAATGCTGAAGTCACGTTTTTGACATTTCAAGGACTCGGCAAAAAATGTGCGCTTATCCTTGATCCATCACCCAGGATCTGGATTTTTAGAAACACCCAGCATGTCATCGATGATATATCACTTGTTTTACGAAGAGTCGGTTATGCCGAGCATCAAAGATCTCCAAACAGCTTTTGAAGAATATTTAGATGTGATTTCAAAGAGTCAAATTAAAGGAGGAAATGTTGAAGGAGAGCAAATACCAATTGATGTTGATGATAAATTTAATTCCGCGCGGTCTGCTGGTTGGCAGGTGGTTGATAGACTGAAAGCCGAAAATTATTGGCAAAGCCTGGGTTCTTCTCTTAAGGATGCATTGAAGTTTAATGACGACGACACGACTATAGTAATAAATGGTCGTGTGAGTACTTCTATTGAGATGACCTTGTTTGTATATTTTCTCTCGAATTGCTCATTGGAAGTATTTCGATTTGCCATTTAGATAATCGGACCTTTTCCCATTGATGATGCTTTTCAAGTAGAAGATTTCGAATTGCTTGTGGATTTTGAATTCTCGGAGCGCATTTCCCCCGTCGTGCATGCCATTGAAGAGCTCAAGATAAACGTAGGGCTAAAGGGGTATGTATTTTAGCTATTGCAAGATTGCTTTTATATTGCACATCATATGATAGAATGACGAATGATGCCTATGTTTCTTATGCATGCAGCTCCAATTATTCGAATTTTATTGCAAAGGCATCTTCGGTCATATCCGCTTCTAGTACGTCGGATGTTCCACCAGGCCTGTTTAACAATCAAGAGCATAGGCGCGACACCATCTTCAGGAAGTTGCAGGGAGATGTTAGGTAATTGAGCTATCAATAAATTAATCATTATTAAATTATTTTGATGCTACATGCGAAGAAAAAATGGATAAAATCGAATCCCTTATTATATTGAATTTCTAACTCGATGGCTTTCGTGTATTCATCATTAGTCGAGTGAATATTGGTAATCCTGACGATGCCATCTACAACATTGTTGCTGTCATTGACCCGATAAGTGAGATGGCGCAAAAATGGTCGACTATTTTAACAGTAAATTTCATATCCTTGACACATCAAAAATTGATATTAATAGCAATTTTACTTAATCGTCGCTTATCTTCAATCTTTTTTATTCATTAGACTTTGTCGCAGTTTGATGGTTTCTTTTTAGAAATATATTTGTACCCGCCCACACACATAGAGGAAATTCCGTTGAAACGATTCTATCGCTATGTTTTAAGCCCTAGATTGACTTTCAACTCTACCACCGGGTAATCAATTTATGCCTTACCGATCGATCAACTTACAACCTTCCACCTACCGAATTATTATTAACAAGTGTTTCCTCCATTTAGATCACTTGTGCCCCCGTCTGCATATTTTATTGATCTTCCAGAGAATCCACTGTTAACTCTAGGAATGGACGTTATATCCCCATGGTTGGTTACTCCAAAGTCATCCATTTATGACCTGGACAATATTCAGTTATCTAAATTGGATGTTCGGTCACGAGCCAAGGGAGTGGAGGCCACTTTTGAATTGGTAAATATCTTAATTGAGGGGCACGCGCGTGATGTCACGTTAAATATGCCGCCAAGTGGTCTCCAGCTGATACTTGGGACAAATAGCTACCCTTCGATGGTAGATACCATAGTAATGGCAAACCTTGGATACTTTCAACTGAAAGCGAATCCAGGAGTATGGACCTTGGGACTAAGGGAGGGGAGGTCAACTGAAATATTTGAAATTCAAAGTGTAGGCAGCGAAGGGTGGCTAAGTAGAAGTGTGGAAGAAATTGGCGATGGGATTGTTTTGAATAGCTTTGAGGGATTGGTGATCTATCCGCGTATGGTAAGAAAACTCGGTAAAGAAAGCGAAAAAATTTATCAAGACGATGAAGGTGGAAGCGATGATGGAATATGGGATTATCTGAAAAGCAGGTGAGTTTTTTCCGACGAAATTTCGGTTCCTTGGGCATTGCTCTTTACATTGATCCATGTCTTTCCGTTGCGAAGGTTCTCTCATACAAAAGAAGAATCAAGGCAAAACAAAGCTGAAATCAATATTTTTTCGGTGGCTTCCGGTCACCTTTACGAAAGATTTCTTTCTATCATGATCATTAGCGTGCTTCGACACACAAAGAGTAGTGTCAAGTTTTGGTTTATCGAAAATTTCTTGTCACCTTCTTTTAAGGTTGGTCGATTATTGGGAAAGGTATTTTGAAATAAGGCGAGATTAATTCTATCGGCTCTTTGTTTTATAGGATTTCATACCTCACATGGCAAAAGAATACAATTTTGAATACGAACTTGTGACATATAAATGGCCACACTGGTTGCGTGCCCAAAAAGAGAAACAAAGGACCATCTGGGGGTACGCAATTACGCCATTCTACTTCATACTTCACACATCATTATTCATTCCACTTTTGCGCACATTACTTTAGTTATAAGATTTTATTCCTCGATGTACTTTTCCCGCTTAATTTGGATAAGGTTATCTTCGTCGACGCCGATCAAATAGTACGTACCGACCTCAAAGAGCTGGTCGATACGGATTTACATGGTGCGCCTTATGGATATACACCATTCTGCGATAATCGACCCGAGATGGATGGTTTCCGATTTTGGAAGTCCGGATACTGGCAAGAACATCTAAGGGGAAAGCCTTATCACATTAGGTGGGACTTTAAAACGATGCGCTATTATAATTTGACATTCTTGTCACTGAAAAAACAAACCCCCCTCCCTTTCCTTTTAGCGCTCTTTACGTAGTCGACTTGCAAAGATTTCGTCACATGGCTGCTGGAGACTACTTGCGCGGTCAGTATCAGGCACTCAGCGCGGATCCGAACTCCCTTTCAAATCTAGATCAAGACTTGCCAAATAATATGCAACATATGATCCCGATATTTTCTTTGCCTCAGGAATGGCTATGGTGCGAGACGTGGTGCAGCGATGAATCACTGGCCAGGGCTAAAACTATTGATCTTGTAAGTCATGTTTCGATTTTTAGAAGTATGATAACCTCCACCAAGTCGTTTCACTATTGACAAATTATAATGATGATTATCATAACTTTTATTATTGAAATAGTGCAATAATCCGTTGACAAAGGAGCCTAAGCTCGATAGAGCAAAACGACAAATTCCGGAATGGGAATCATATGATAAGGAAGTGGCCGATCTGGCAGCTAGAATTGTACAGCAGAAAGTCAATTCATCATCACATAATGTAATTCTAAATGTAGATGCAATAAGAGATGGAGAGTTAATTGTTGAGAATGCGGAGGAAGGTGGTGCCAAGGATGTTGAAACAATAATCGAGGACACAAGCGAAGAAATGGAAGTTGAGGTTAAATCTGACAATTTAAGACAAGTCACGCTGACCACCGCCGCCACCGTTCCTCCAATTAAAGACGAGTTGTGAAATTTTGGATATTGCGATTTATTAAAAATAGATTTTTTATTAAAGATTAGGAAATTTTTATTGTAATTGAAAAACAAAAAAGTAGTTTGTGAAATTTATCTTTTTGATTTTAATGAGGTTTCTCAAAATACGTTTAACAAAAGTACTTAGATTTCCATAAAGTGAGATATGGTTGACGCATCTGATATACTATTTCACGTGTGATTGTCTAGTTTCAATCAATTTCGCATAGATATTTTAATAAATGTGTTTGTTTGAGTTTCTTCAAGGTGAATTCTACATTTTATATTATGCACATTTGTAATCGCTTGTAAATTTTGAGTCCATTTTGTTTTATTCATTCATCTAACATTGATATCTCATTCATTTCATTTGATTTGATTTTTGTGATCTCATGATATTTAAATTTTATCATTTGGCGACCAATTTTATGCCAATATAAATTTGTAACTCGAAAAGTAAAATTCCCAAAACTCGAAGTAAAGTTTGTTTCAAGAATGAAAAATTCAAAACCAGGATGATACCGTGAGTTCAGACTTATGTAAGCAACCGTGTGACAAGAATAAATGCGAACACAATGGCATTGGGCTTTCATTATTTTAATATTATTTGTAAATTTTGATCGCTTGCAAATTACAATTGAAATTAATTGAATTTTCAAAATAAAAAAGGATTTATAAAACTTGAAGGACCCTTGTATCTCGTTATAAGCCATTCCCACTTTTGTACACGATGTCAATAATGAAAAAAATGGCAATGCAGAGTGCAACTTTACACGTTGACAAATGAGGGCCCCTTGGTCACCACACGCAAGACTACAATAGTTCATCGAAGATATTTTCCATCGACCTCCTCTCATCCCACAACGATCGTATATCTGACACTGTAAAAAATTCCAATTTTTTTTCAGTGACATAACCATCTATCAAACCTGATTCCACTTTCTCAAAATACACATTTCTCACTGTGACATCCTTATCCTTCATGTCATCGCACCATCCTCTCGCATATCCCGAGGTTACTTCGCTCGCCTCTTTCTCCTCCATTATCTCCTCATCATTTCCCGCTATTTTATCAGTTCTCGACACCACAAATACGGACTTCTCATGATATTTGGCAGCCAGTGCTAAAGGAACCGAACCAATTTTACTTATCACCGATCCGTCTCCTAAAATTTTGTCTGATCCTAGTAAAACATGCGTCACAGTAGACATGAAATAGTCGCACGACGCGTCTGTAATTACCTGAATTTTAACACAATGATTTTTTTCGCCTTTGTTTGGAAGAAGAGAAGCTAATTTCCTCGCAAGCGTGGATCCTTCATTTAAAGGACGTGCCTCCATGATGGTAATGGTGACATCACGTGGATTACCCGAAGATAAATTTTCACTGATAAAGTTGGAAAGTACCGAGAGTATGGTGGAAGAATAACTCATGGTCATGATATGTATGGAGGTGATCTTCGCATCAGAAAACAAGGCTAATTTGAATGCTGCTTTGATCCTTTGTTCAGACTCCCTAAAGGACGATTTTATTTGTTCGACAACATCAAGTGAATATTTTTCAATCGATTCAATTGATATGCCACTCTTCCAAATCTTCTTTTTGATTTGTTGCATTAAATTAACCACGGTGGAGGTGATGGAAGCCTTCATGGTGGGCCTAGTTTGGCAAAGATTCCATCCAATGTTGAGCCACGCAAGATACAAGTCTTTAGGACTTTGTGCGTGCTTTCGACACGATTTGTCCTCGATTACTTTGGCGATTATTTCCAATGCATTTCCTGCTAATTCTTGAGCGCCAGAGGATCTGTTTTCAAGTATATACATGAGTCCATTGTGTGCAACTTCGGGCAGATATACTCGATGAAAGGCTTCCACTATTTTCGGAACAGCGTCAAAAGAACTCAGTTCTTCAGGTCGGATCCACTGAAATGTGTCATGCTCCCAATTTATTTTCACCTTTTTTGCGATGTCTCTGGAGTTTAGGCGAAAAAGAAATGGATGAATTATCCAGGTAGTTGAATAATCTTCAGCGTTGCAGGTGAGGGGTTTACCGACGCGAATGAGTTCGATATCTGAAGAGGTTAAGTTGGTTTCTTCTTGAATTTCAGTTATGGCACGTTCGAGCGGAGAAGAGTCGCTAGCTTCTATTCCACCGCTAACACCTCCCCAACGGTGTCTGGAAAGGAAGGGTAAAGTGAGCATCCTCAGAATTCTGTAGTCAAGAGCAGTCAAAAACATTCGTGGACTTACTGGTAAGTGTTAACTTTCTCACTTCGCTTCAACAGCAACAGTCGATCTCCCTGTGCCAACGGGCTATCTTGCTCCGAATAGGTCAAGAACGAGGTAACCACATTTCTTCGTCTCATTGTGGTTAAAGAGTGGGGACGCCAAGCGCCGAGAACTTTTAATACCTTCACTTCCAGTCACTGATTGGATGAATGAATATCACAAGTTACATGAGATGGATGACCTTAAAAAGAGATCACATAAAAAACAAAGGGAACTAAACACCTTGGATAACAGAAATTTTTAATTTATTAAGGTGAATAGGTGAAATTAACAGATGTGACATTAAAAAGTGGCAGTTTGATTATCATTTAAGAAAGATTAGTGTGTGCACTCAGATTTCTAGAAAATGGATTCTCAGATTTTCCCACTCCTCTCTCCTATTGATCCAGAGGGGCTTTCTTACAGAGGATTTATTACAGTGAGGGTAAATTTAAAAGTTCGTTTCACGCTGTGAGCTATCTATCGTTCAGGATGAGTTCGTGATCTCGAATGAGGTTCGCGTCATAGGGACAAGAACTTCCTTTTCAAATTCAACTTGAAAGCTCCAATCTCGAGACATTAAAAAATGCAAAACTTTACGGATGCCCCGAGTTAAAAAGGCTTTTATATGGCCACGAAAATGCTCTGCAACAAGTATTTAAATTATATTCGGTGCTCCCTATAGGTTATTTGATCCGTTTATTCACCTATTCGTCCATAAAATAGCGGATTGAACAGTGCACCAACTTTTCCGAGTTCTTCTTGGATCTCAAAGACTTGCTAGTAAACATTCGTAAAATTTCCAGGCACACCATACCTTCAACACAATACAGAACGTAAATCATGATTTTATGAATTAGGAACTGATAATGACCAAAGAGAAGCCTGAGCCCATGCCGGCGGGAAAATACTATTCAAGTTTATTGTCGGAAATTAATTCGATTGGATGGGACAAGTTGGAAACTCTTGACCCATCTTTGAAAAGCCTGTTTCTGAAGCTAAGGTGTGAAGAATTTTAACCATTGATCGGAGAAGGAAAAAAAAAAAAACAACAAAACAAAAACAAAAACAAAACAAAAAAAAAACACCGAATTAAAAAATTACGTCGGAACCAATAATAGCGACTCATCAGGTCGAAAACATAGTATCTTTGTATTGCTACCATTTTCCTACCCTCATGCACCGCTTGAGGCGCGTGCGGACCTTCCGTCAACCTCAAAGGCCCCAATTCCCGCTACCTGTCTTAAGGATGTGGTAAACTATTATTCTAAGGTAAAGGATATCGAAAAGTCTCACTATTTGTGATACCCACGATGACAAGTTTCGTTATCACAGGAATTCGAAAAATTTCAAGAGATTTGGTCTATGCTCGACGATATCGATGCTAATACTTGGGTGCTGGAACCCGATAAACCGAAACGAAGCGATTTGACGCGACGAATTGCATTAGGTAATTATTGTTCTCTACAAATAGGGATCGACGCGGAACATCCACGGGAGGAATGTCAGTACCAATTGTTTGGCACAGAGAGTCTCATCGAACCGTTACATCTTAAAATAGCAAAAAACTGGAATAGCTGGTCAGCTGACATATTCTTTATGAAAACTTCTTTCTTTCTTTAATTATTTTCGTCGATATTGAGTGCATATGTGCATCTGCCCAGGGACACAAGGCTCACCGTCAGGCAAAACCTCGAGAAAATATTGGAAACGACATTCCCTTCGCCTCAGATCTCTTCATCTTCTGATATTAATTTTGACTGTGGCATTTGTTATTCTTACCGTTTCGAGGGCCATGTACCAGAACAATCGTGCAACAATGTTAAATGCGGAAAACCATTTCACCGGGCGTGCTTATATGAGGTTGTTTAATCTTTAGATGTTATCTGTCAGCAAATTTATTTGCGAATGAAATTTGATTATATTGATAAATTGACTAGTGGCTTCAAGCTATCCCTTCAACAAAAAGGAACTTCCAAACGCTTATTGGGAATTGTCCGTATTGCGATGAAGTAAGTAGCATTGATGATTTTATTAAATTAAGAACGCGTCGATTTTTAAAAAAAAAATTTTTTTCCTTAGACTATTACCACCGTTAGGGAAAATTGATTGGTAATTTAGTGCAGTAAATAAAACCTAATCTCCATAAATGCTAGGTCTCTGCTTTATCGAGAAAAGTTAGTTAATTCTCATGGTGACTTTATCTTGCTGTTCATAAGCATGTGAATGTTCATGTAAAAATTATTTGGTCGACTGTCGACTGTCGATATATCACCACGCACTTCATACCACATACTTTACGGCCAGTAGAAAAAACTGATTTTTGTGGCAATCGCGTATCTTATTCCCAAACACGTTTGAGATCTGCCTTTCTGATAGCAACTGGATAAACTTGTTCAAATTTGTTCCCATAAAATATGTTGCTCAAAGATCTGTTATACTTCATGACGAAAACACCAAGTCGAATAAAATATAGCGGAACCGGTCCGAAATTATAAATTCAGAAATACGTTTCCAAGGAATTTCGATCACTTGAAAGGACAATCATTGTCAGATGACCTCTGGATAAAAGAACACACCATATTAATTCACTTTGACATTCCTAGAATAATTTGAAACTGGTCTCTATTATTTTGTAGCCATCCGCTGATTTAACATCTCTAACCATAAAATTGTTAAGACATCGCTTTCCTCGGAAGTTCGCCTATGGATCAGTCCTTCGGGGGAATGTTGTGCGGTTTGATCTATGCGGGCGATTTGATTTCCAAGCCATATTGGTCATTAATATGTGGCATAGCAATAAGCCAATTCTAATATATTCCAAAAAAAGCAAGCAATATATTAGAGCCTTGTTAACATGCTGAAAATATATGGAACAATATTAATTAATAATTAAAATTTTCTGAATTATAAATTATAAGTTTTTTGTAACTATTACTTATAGATTATTTAAATTACAAATATATATATATATATATATATTACTTTTATACCATGTATGCTCTATATACTGTATGCAAATGGTTTCTTGAAAATAATATACTGTAACAATGTCTATCAAAAGAAAAAAAAAGTTTCAAGCATTTTATGAATTTTTGTTGTTTGCGAATTTTTTTAGTTATAGTTGCCACCCAAATGGCCAAATCTTAGATATTTACGCAGTATACGATGGTTAATCTGTTCGGCGTCGATTAAAAATCTTTTTCTTTGATGGCTTTGTAAAGGTTAACTAATCTAGTAATGTATACTGATATTATAAGTAATTAAATAATCGACATATTAATTGGTTTGAGATTTTGGTTTGGTCATTTGGACGACAACTATAGTAGCATTGTTGAATCATCGGGGGAATCCGACGTTCAAATTGTTATTCAAGTTATTGAGGTCTCAAGGCAAAGATTGAAACAATGAAATTTAATGTGGGATTAAACAAACTTTATATAAAACAAAACGTTGGGCAGCGTAGCCCCCCCCCCCCATCATCTTTGGATCTTTCTCATATACCATAAACCGAATCCTTAAAGAACTGGGGGAATTTGTCGAATTATTGTTAAATAGTCATCACCCCGTAATGGTTGATTTTTCTTATCCTCCTCGGCCTTCATGATAACCTCCCTAGTCGCAAATTTCGTCGGTGTTGCCCCTCGACTAATAAAAGTCGGCTCCGGCGTGTCCGTCACCTCCCGCTTCTTCCGTGTAACTTCCCAATCCCCAAAACTATCATCCCTTCCAAAACACCTCTTTAACCAATTAAAATTAAATATCACCTTTAAAAATCGCAAATACGCTGCGCATGCTTCCAACGATGTACCAAATATCAAAAATATTATTATGCCCAACGATGCCACAATGTATTCTATATATTTTGGTTCTTTTACACTCAGCTCGTCTTGTTTGAGATTAACCACCAAGGATCGACCGTATAGCAGCACGATCATCGCGCAATACGTGACGAGGAATAGGACCAATCGCAAGCATATGTAAATTGGTATTCTTCCGACGACCCTTCTGGTGAATGAACCTGAGCTAAGATCTTCGTAAACTACAGATTCCTCATGGGACATGGTCACCGAAGATCCGTTTGATGGTGGCGTGCTCGCTTCAAGATCGAAGTCCCGTGCGGTTCGTGGTGTGGTGGATTTGTTAGGATCGAAACCTTTGCGAGCGAAGAATAGGTTCGCCACTGCGATGCACGTGCTTACTTTTAAACAGGAAATCATTAATGCAAGTTTTCGCTAATTCATACGAGAAGTTATGCTAACGTTAGTCGGCTTACTTAAAAAATAAATTCCAAGAAGACTCGTTAGCGTATTCCATCCCGCAACGCCAACAAATACCAACGGTATGCTCGGTTTGTTAAGCACACAAAAGAATGGCCCGGGTGCCTTAATGAAATTAAATGTATTAGGTGTGTGTGCGTAATACGCGCTCGTTTCTGATTATGAATATACCCACAATTCCATCTGGCTTGTCGGCGATCAAAAGCGGTGGCACGATGCCCACCAACACCGGGAATACCACCGACATCGTCAAATAATATTTCCGTCGTTTCCACTCTCCCTCGGTCACACGTTGTTTTACAATATTTCGGTATATCTCGTATGCATATATCAACACCGTGATTCCCGCAGAAATTCCCGATGCATTTATCCATAATGCTTGAACCCAACATACCGCCGTGGGTGCCCGATTCAAATTCGCCCCGTAGATCCATGCCCCGAGTATGTGTGGTATGTATAACATGATCAAGGACAGACAGAAGTAGACGAACACTCGGTTGCGAGCCAGTCGACCATAGATGATGGCCAGAATTATCATCAGGAACAGTGACATGGTACACAGGATTCCATAAGCCAATCCTCCGCTGGTCATGTAAGGATCATCGGCGATAGTTGTTGAGACGACTGGCGAGAACGTCGGTTGCGCTCTCTTCAGGAATGTTGGAAAAGTATTTGTGACAATCTCATGAAAAGGTTCCTTCCCCATTACTACTGTGACGCTCGGTGAGAAAGTATTTATTTTAAAATGGTGACAAATACAAGTTTTTCGAATAGTTAGTTTATATGTATGTATGTAATATATTATATAATGAAGTTCATGTGCACGGGTTCCTCTTTCAAGAAATATGTGAATGCTTGACGAAGAGTTTTATTATAATTTATCTTTTTTTTTAATATAATTTCGTTTATTTACAACTCTCGCTGTCTTCAGGGAGAAAATAAAATTATAGCTGGATACGAAATTTATTAGGACCGCGATTAAAAAATAAAATACAAGGTAAAGAAACTAATGTCTTTGTCTCTGAATTTTTTGGTCCGGGAAACAATAATAATTAATTCTCTACGTACATAAATCTAATCTATATAATATGTTTACCCTACAGAGGCAGCGGTGAAACAGCCAAAGTGGTTGGGAGCGGCTTAAAACATTCCTTTGCATTTATATATGACCCCGCACTTGAATGTTGGTATCACGAAACCGTCACGAAACCTATTTTTGGCAATCTGTCATATTAAAACTGTGAGTAGCAGTTATTATTGTCTTCTTATTAAGGAAGCTAGCCGTATGCGTTCGCGCGCTCATAATAACTTCTTCGAAATGATAATGGTACACGTTTTTTTTTTATTTGCGGTGATATACATGCATATCTGGAAAGTGGATATAAAAGAAAAAAAAAAAAGCTTTTTCTATAATGCACTAATTAATTCTATCCGCAAATGTCGCTCCCTTGAGATTGAACATTATACACCACCAGACGACCTCTCGATCGGGATACGCTTTTGTTTGTAACCTATCTTTCGGTCGTCGCCTGCTATCTCGGAAAGATGATATTCCTTCACTCCTCCCATGATTTCTAAAAACTTTCCATATTCTATCGATCCATTGTTCTCCAAGTTTATTTGCGTGATGATTGTTTTCAAAACTTGTTCGGGGACGGAAACTCCGAGTATGACCAATGCTTTATCTAATTCCACAAATTTGATATGACCTTCTCCCGATTTGTCGAGATCCGAAAATACTTTTTGGAAACTGGCCAACTCTTCGGGTTGAAACTGCAAATGGAAAGAGGGCGAGACCTCTCGGATGAAAGGCTTAGATGAATCTTGCCTTATTTTATCGATAGTTATTTTCTCGGTTTGTCTAGGGAGACCCATGGTATGTAAGAATTCAACGGCCCGATCGAATTCTTGGGTTTGACGTTCCGGAGACCAACCAAGCTCTTGGCTCATGATGTCAATAATACGAGGGAGCGACTCGAGAGTCGCCTGAGCGTTGATGAATGCGAGACGCGTACGACGTGCGATCACATCCTATACAAAAGACAATATCCATCAGAAAGTAACTTAAAAGAATCGACTGGTTGGAGTAATGTTGCTTACCACAAGAGTGCATGCATATTCTCGACGGACGGCATATCTAACCTCTGCCTCAATGTAGGGGTACGAGGGACTTATCCGTTGACCAAAAACTGGCCAACGCTTACCCGTCGGTTCTGATAACGCTGCGACGGCCCACGCACGGTCACCGTAGCTTTGAGCCAAATGCTGGGCAATCTGGAAGTGGTTTAACATGAATTTGTTTAGGACGCAAGAGCGAGCAGTAACAATCAATCATTTCGGACAAGATACCTCGGTTTCAATACCGAATTGTTGAATGATTTTAATGAATGTCGTGTTCGAATATCCGTGCGATCCAACAAGTTTGGCTCTTTCGGTGAGGCTGTCATTTGATGGCTTCAGCTCTTATTGGGTATTGAAAAATGTTAACACGAATAGTCGAAAAAGCACGTGGAAATATAGAAACAATACGAGTATGTGAACTAACCAAGCACTTTGATGGCTACGTCAACAGTTTCCTTTGCCATGTTTCTGTATGTTGTCCATTTTCCACCCGAGATGGTAATCATGTTGGACTCGCTAACATCGATCATGTGGCTTCGCACCAATTCCGAAGTATTTTTGGCGGACGGATCACGAACCAGAGGACGAATGCCGGACCATGCAGAAAGAACATCACTACGTCTAACTTTGATATCTGAAAAAATGGAATCTTCCGTTGGTTAGAAAATTTATTCGCATGAATGTTATTTTTTCATATCTCAACGAACCCGGACTCAAATATCTTCTAACTTCTTCGAGAATCCATTGTATTTCCTCTTCCTTAGGAACTGGGTTGTATGTTAACTCTGTGGGAGAATCGGTTGTACCGGCAATGGTGGCTCCCTCCCAGGGCAAAAAGAAGATGACTCTTCCGTCCGACGTCTGAGGATCTAACAATCCCATCTTTCGGGGGCTATAATAATTTGGTAGAACGATGTGCACACCAGAAGATGGTTGCACGATTTTCTCTGTCCTGGGATTGTCCATGGAACGTATACCATCTATCGAACGAACAATACATGAGTCCTAAAACTTCTCATAATTTCACATGGTCCGAACGGAAAGCAGATAAAATTACCTGTAAATGCACCAGTAGCATTTATAACACCTTTGCTTCTA
Source organism: Acaulospora colombiana (assembly GCA_910592055.1). Classification (NCBI taxonomy): domain Eukaryota; kingdom Fungi; phylum Glomeromycota; class Glomeromycetes; order Diversisporales; family Acaulosporaceae; genus Acaulospora; species Acaulospora colombiana. Next base: position 23,093 of record CAJVPT010000367.1, read on the forward strand.
ATGTCCCACTCTTCGTTGGTCAAATTGTCCCTAACATGAGCCCCGATGACTTTCCCGTTTTCATCCTTTAATAGATTCACTACTTCGACGTGATTTGCGACGACCGCGCCATAAGAAATCGCGGTCAAGGCGAGAGCCACGTTCATTCTCGCATCATTGTGTTGACCTGTGGTGAATTGGTGGATGCTTAGTAACGGATGAAGGATCGCAAATGCAAAACGACATATGAATTCATACGCAATACTACACGAGGATTTTGGTTGCTTTTCTTAACGAACCATCATAGTAAACCAAGGCGCCGACAAGTTTCTCTTTTTTTAACCAAGGGAAAGCTTCAAGTGTTTTACTGCGAGTTGAAAAATAAGAGCTTTCCAATTTTTCTCCTGCGGTGCCCGCGAGGAAATCGTAAGCCTTTACGCCAACCCAAAAATATGGGAGTTGCCACCACCTGCATTGACATCAAAATATCAGAATACACTTTTCAACGAGAACGAGTGAAAATGTGTAGAAATTGTTCAAAGGTTTGCTCAATGCATACTTGTAAATTGGCAAAATGATGGGTAATGGATAACTTAGGTAAGGGGCGATATGCAAGAACGTCGCACGTTCATGAAGGGCCTCTCTTACCAGTTTGTATTGTTCATAATCGAGTTCCTTGAAAGCTTTTTCGAGATATCGAACGCCTCCGTGAACAAGTTTGGTCGAACGAGAGGAGGTTCCTGCCGCAAAGTCGTCTCTTTCCACCAATGCTACCTTCAATCCTCTCGTTGCGGCGTCAAGAGCGGTACCCGCGCCGGTAGCCCCACCGCCGATAATTAGAACATCAAAAACGGATTCGTTATCCTTGATCGAATTCTTAAGCATGCTTAGCATTTCCTTTCTCGAAGGTGGAGCCCAAAAAGTGTGTGGTTTATCCGACATTTTTTCAAATAGAATTGATCTATTCGCGTCTGCATATGTCTCGGACATGAAAATTTTGGGGGTAATTGCTGAAGGACGTTGAAAGTCCCTTTGTTTCGTGGAATTCGTATTGTGGAGATAATAAGAGGTCCCACCAGCGGCGACTGCCAAACTTGCAAGAGCTATGCGTCTCCTGTTCAAAGCTTTCCACATTTTTTGAATTCAATTAATTTCCTTTGAAACCTCGGGATAAAAAAAAAAAAATTGATGATATTTATACTATGACAAAAAAAGCACATGCAAGTGTTAAATTTTTCTTCACATGGCTGTATGATGGGCTAGTGATGTATCTGTACTAAATTGGGGGATTCGGGAACGGCCAAAAGTGTCTTAGTATCTGGTTCTATCACGTGGATATAATTTTTTTTACGCGCCGGTTTTCAACAAGTTATAATCAGCCAACCAATTTTGGACCACCGTAGTACCCCTGGTAAATGGATCGCGTTACAAAATATCCATGGAATCATAGCTTTCAATATTTAACACGTGCAACCAAGTCGGAGGATTAACAGAGTCGGAAAATTTACCGATTTATCTTGTGTATTGTCTTTATTACGTAAACGGATGTGCCGATGATCAAAAAGAAAGCGGTGAAAGGTGTTTCAAACTAGAACAAAATGTCAAGCTTGAAGGATATACTGCGCAGCATAACGACTTTCGTTAATTCTTCCAATTCTGATGTCCAATCAATTATCGATCTCATTGATAACTTTGCGACTCCTCAAGATCGCGAGAAAACTGATAAAATTTCGGCAGAACTTTTAAATCTCTTCAATTCCATACAAAACGACTCGCGAAAGTTCTACTCATTCTTGAAATGCCTGAGGGCGCTGTTACCAATTTTGGGGGCCGATATTTTTATTACCGACTGGTGGAGTCGAGTTTTGCTTCCCGTTCTTCAATCCCCGTTGCAACCAAGGGACATAGTGGAAGAAGTTAAAGGGATTACGCGGGATCTATTGGTGTTTGAAACAGAACGTGTGGCAGTATTCCGAAAGGAAATTATTGAACTTTATTTAAAGGAATCAAGCATGGTGGGCAAAGCAGCTGGCGAGGGGAAGGGTATAGTGGGAGAACAGGTACACGCATTCTGGTGTAAAAATTTGGACAGTGTGCTCCGAAGCTTTGGTGGCGTTAAAACAAAGGTAGCAATGCGTTCCTTTGACATTCGTAATCAGCATTTACCAAAATAATAGTTCTTAAAAATCATTATTTAATTTAGGGTTTCTTTGATCTTTTAAATCTTTACTTTATTCAACAAAAATATCGACTGCAAATATTATCCCTATTAGCCGAGTTCATCCGGTGTCAGGTTGAGCGAACGCATTTTATATTAATATTCATACTTATCTGCGCCAAGCGTTCTTTGATAAAGGGAAAAAAAACTGACATTCTTTTTAACCAGAGTTAGTATTTTGAACGAATAGAACTTACACATTCACCGAATTCTGGAAACATCTTTGCTCGATTCCCTACTTACCTCCTTGCAGGTAACATTTCGAACATAAAATTTGTATATTTTCACGTTGACACATATCCTGACGATTCTATTATATTTGGTTTTGTTAATAGAGAGATACATCTACCACTCTGATTTCCTTATTATTGACAACGCTCACCATGCTTTTACCTCACATATGCACATCGGTCGCTTCTCACCTTCCACGCCTCTATACTGTGTTCATCAGAATCTTATGTTGGGACAAGCGTAATTTAAGACCCGTGGATTATGGAGACGAAGTGGACGATGAGATCTTTGATAACAATCACTCGCCAAAGGAAAAGAATGATGACGTATGGGAACAATGTGGTAAGACCGCCTTTCCAAAAATATTAATTTCTAAGTCAACTGTTATGGAAAGAAAATGATTGATTTTACCGATTTGACCTAGATTCAACATTTGATAATATACCGTCGACACCGCCGAACTGCTTGCAACTTTTTACAATATTATACGGAATGTTTCCATGCAATACCATAGAATTTTTGAGGGATCCAACTGCGTGGTTAAAAGAAAAGGATTACGCTCCTCCTCTTCATATGAAGATTGACGATGATGTCATACGTACCAGAAGCGTGGTATGTCGAAAATTTTTCATTTATACATGAAAATAACGGATCGAGGTGGTGTAACATCAACCTTTATTTTCGCGCGTAGCCATTATTGCGGCGTCACACTCTACACCCAAACATCATTCTCAGTGATTCTCAAAAAGAACTTTCGGATACCTCAAGATGGATGAAACTTGAACCCGCGGATGTCGTGGCGGAATGTGTTGGACTTGATATGGAAAACGCGTCAACATCGAAACCTCGTTACGGTGAGTTGGATGACATAACAGTGAATGTGCCAAATCAAGTAACTCTAGAAGCTGAAACCGGAAGAGTTAGACGAACTTCGCAGTCAATATCTTTACGAGAAATTATGGATGTTCATCAGGCTTTGAAGAGCGGGGCTGACATTGTTGTGGGCGATGATCCCTGGGTACAATTTTACACTTCTTCGATGTATTAATATGATTGATTTGATTGTTAAGTAACCTAATCTTAATTCTTGAATTGCTCATGCGCAATAGACTTCGCAAATAATTTCCTATGCAAATTTATCCACATCACAACCCCCTGTACCGCCTTCACCAAACTCATCATCCTCTTCTACTAGATACTTTGACAAATTACAACCTTCCGTCTCTCCGTCAAATGTCCAAGCCAGTATTTCATTCCTACAGCGTGAAATAATGTTACTTCGAAATGAATTGAATTTTGAGCTTTACCTAAAACAACAACACCTTCAGCATATCAGCCGCCTCCATCGTGATCATGTACTTGATAACAGAGTCGAAGCTGAAAGTCAAAACCTATACAACACCTGTCGAAATCTGAAAATACAATTAGAGAAGACGCAGACGGCCTTAAATAGACAGCGAGATGAGACGCTCAATATAAAGAAGAAGCACGTTCAGTGGGAAGATGACCTGAATGCAAAGTTGAAAAAATATCGCGAGGAAAAGAAAGGATGGAAAACAGAAATAGACAAGTTGGAGCAACAATTGATAGAAGCCAAGGTATTACTATTATTATATAATCATTATTGCGGACAGAGTAGAAAATTTTGGATGTCGCTAATGTTAATAATTTATAATATGAAAATAGCTTACTATTAATTCACAGAGTAAACAGATAGAAGAATCTAATGCAAAGTAAGGAAACTAATACATTAATTTACTTGTTTCTTATTAAGTTATCCTTTTTTTCTTTCTTTTTTCTTTTCTTTTTTTTTTAATTTATTTAGAAATTTCAACCTTGAAAATCAAATCAAGGTGTCCGAACCACAAATACAGAAGATAACCGAATATAAACAACAAATCGACCAGTTAACCAAACAACTCCTGCTTTGGTATTACTACTAACTTATTTAATTGGTCTCACTTTCAATGTTAATATTGTCTTGGGATTTACATATTGTCGCTTCTTAATATGACGACCTATCTAACAAACCACGTTCATTAGGGAAGCAGATACAAGAAAATTTCAAGAGCAAAAACAACTTATGGAAACTCTCGTGGCACAATGGCACAAAATGAAAATTAAATTAGAGTCTGGAGAAGCTGAAATTAAGAAATTAAAGTTGTTTGTCAGGTAAGGATGTTCCACTGTGTTATTTATTGTTAAACGAGTTACTCCAAATTCATGTAAATTTTCTAGTTCTCAATCACGCATAATTGATGATTTGAAGGCAAAGTCCGAATCATCTTTAAAAAATACCGAAAAGAATGCATTAGAAAAGCAGGTAAATTATACACGAAGGTTATGTCGCTGATATCGCGAAATGCTCACATACACTCTCCCCATAGATGAGAATTTGGACGCTCGAGCGAGATAGGCGAGACAAAGAATTCAAAAAGTTGGAAACTTATTATGAGAATGTTAAAAAACGTAACGAAGAATTACAAGTATTTATCATAAATTTTTGGTTTCTACATTTTGACTTTCGGTCAATCATTGAAATTGATTTGTCGATTCATTATTTCATCTAACAAAAAAATTTTTAATCTAACCCATAGACACATATTATTGATCTTCTGGCACAAATAGAATCTCTTACTCAATCTCGACGTAATTCAGTTGCCGACGAGCAATCTGAAAATCAGATATAAACGAACGAGTAAAAATGTTTCCTACTATTTTAGTGTTTAAATTTTTTAATAGATGTAGAATTGTCGGATTTATGTATGTTTCTATTCGGATGGAAATATCATTTTTTTTTTTTAACAAAACCTTGAAAAGTATGTATAATCTGAAGCCTATATGACTTTGATAGACCTTGACTGGCTTGTATTTGTAGCAGGAATATTTTTATGTAACATTATAATCGGAAATTTGTTATTGAACTGGCAAACAAGAAAATCCTTAATAAATTTTTTTAAAATTAATGTAGAATAACATTAATTTTTACCAATTACTAGGAAATGGAAACCATTATTAAGTCTAAAGCTAAATTTTATTATAATTTAGTAATAATATATACAAAGAATTCTTTTTAAAATGCATTCTTCCTAAATACTAAATACATCTTTTATTGTGATTTTAGATTGAAACAATACATCTTTTATATTTTAATATTGCAATAATTTTTTATATAAATAATCATTTTTAAATTGGATCAATAATTTTTTGAACCTAAAATTGTAACTTCAAAATTATATTTAAATATAATGAAAAAAAAATTTTTTTTATTTAAATTACAAGTGATGTTAGATGTGTTAATTTTATCAAGGATAAATCTATTGTAAAATATCAATTATTTCTATCACTAGTCGAAAAATATTTATTCAGCATCATGTCACTCATATAATATTTGTCAAAAAAATAAATAATTTGACATATTAATAATATAAATAAATCATCAATCAATTTTTATCATATAATTAAGCATAAATACTATAAATCGTCAATTAATTTCTACTATATAATTTGACATTATTTGCCATATAATTTGCATTATTTTTACTATATATTGTATTAAAATTTTCTTCAAAAAATTATTAAATATTTATCAAAATTTATATATTTGTCAAATTTTTAATTATATTTTATATTTATGATTTAGAGAAATTATAACCAAATATTTATAAAAGTCTTGTTGATTTGAGATTCTATATCTAAACAAAATAAATCAATCAAAAATATTATGAATAGAGATTATATATTCATGTCTAATTGAGTAAAATTCAGTACTTCACAATTCAACATTCATATCATTTTTAGATTTGAAATAAAATCTATTTTTTGCTGAATTAACCAGTTTATACTATTAAATAAAAACCAATCGATGTTCAATAACATTATTCAAAAAGTTAACTGAATGTATAAAGAAGAATTGACTACTTCCATTGTGATTCATGAATCTAGCTAATATAAATAAGCCTTTAATATTTCATGAGGACATAACAAAATTAAATATTCACTTCTAATTCAATATTTATCATATTGATTTATTCTTTTGAAATGGTGACTCAGGCTTGTTTTATTAAAGTTTTAAGACGTGATAAATGAATGCATATACAAGAAATAATTACTAATAAAACACTCCTAGAATTGTCTGTGAGTGGTTAAGAATTTTACGCTACTACTATCACTTTGATTCCATAAGCTGGTTACTCTTCAAGGGCTTCATCAGTTGAGGGCGTATTGCTTGTTCCTTGGCTGCTTTCAGTGTCTCCATGTTGTAAAATTCTGGCCGCTCCAATCCACGGGATGGCTTGTTGTTAGGGAGAATAACTTGAATCAATCTAATTCACACACCAGGAAAGAAGATTTGTCGATATTCCTAGATTCCCCTTGATGAATGTACTCAGGCGAGACATGTCGTTCCAAAGAAAAATTTTAAGAAAGGTGGTTGTGTTCGAAGGATATGTTGATATACAATGAGAAAATGGGAGTATCAAAACCCTCCAAAAAGATACTGTCCCAGGTGTTGTTATGTTTGTTAGAGAGGAGGAGGAGTGAGAGGTCTTTGTTGGCTATCCGATAAATCCTATTTCAACAGTTCTTTTTCCAAGATATCACTGATTTAGGAGTTTTGCTTGTCCTGTATCCACCCACACCCCAGATGTGACTTATGGTGAACCCCAGGTTCTTATGGAGCTGAAAAAATGCATTCAGACATATGATGTAACCAATGGGAGCTTGTTTACTTCTTTTACTAATGTGATCTCTATCTGTCCAATCACGGTGTGAGAAACTTTGTGCTACTCAAAATTCAGGGTCAAACTGAGGTAGGTAAAATTCCCCAGAAAAAACCCTGAACGAGCACTATAAGAAGCCAAACAGATAACAAAAGAGTGGAGAAGTTGTCTCTCATCATCACAGAACTTCTGTGTTGTTTCTCTACAGTGTGAGATGATGGCATATTAGTTCTTCTTCCTTTTAGAACTTTCTTGCCCTTGGTAGGAAAGGTGTTTCTTGACTTTCAGGTCACTAGTGATTAAGTTTTTGTTTGAAAAGGAGTATTAACAAGAAGGAAGGGAAGTAGTGATGACTCTTAAAATTTTTTCAAGTTGGTTTAAAGAAACTATTAAGACTTTATTAATATAGAAGTATGAAAACTTCTTGTGAACGTCTTTTTTGTGTGTGGTCAGAGAATCAGTGGAAAGAGTTGATTGATCATATTGATCTACTCTATTTCAAATAATTATTGAATTTTCATTATCTTTCATAAATGGTTTCTGAAAGTCCATAGTTTCATAAAATGTCTTATAGTATTCAATTAATAAATCTAATATTTTAGTAGATATCTCTAAATTGGATTTTTTCAAATGCAAGAGTTCACCTGAAAAATGATTGAATTCATTGATAATTGTTTCATGAATATTATATATATTATTTAAAAATTGATATAACTCATTAGTTAAAAACTAATCTAGTTCAAAAATTGAGCCAATATTTAATTGATTATTTAAAATTTTAAGTTTATTATTATTAGAATAGAATATAATTAGATTAATAATTTGACAATCATTTATCAATCTTTATATTAATTTGGGTTCAATATTTTAGTGACTATTAAACAATAAATCTAGATTAAAAATTTATTAGAATTCTACTTTCAAATGTTAAATTTGTTTAAAAATCTATCTAATATATTATTTATCCTCTCAAATGAAAAGTACCAAAATGTATATAATAACCTATAATTATATATACATTCATATAAATATAACAAAGAATAAAAATTTAAAAAAAATCTCCGCTGATCTTCTGACCATACACAAAAAAGATATTTGCAAAAAGTTTTATACTTCTTTGCTAATAAAGTCTTTACACTTTCATTAAAACAACTTAAAGCTTGTCTTCATGTATCTCCTCTACCTTCTCTTACTTGTTTATAAACTCCTTTGAATAAAAACTTGAGCCTCTAGTGGCCTGAAAAGACTCAAGTACGTACTTCCTCT
>CAJVPT010000368.1:0-31501 GCA_910592055.1 Acaulospora colombiana
GCTGAGCTTGGATTGTGTTATCCTTTTTCTCTAAAGAATTACCAAAAAAGGAAATTTTTAGAAAAATAGTGGATCAGCGGAAAGAGTTTTTTTTTTTTGAAAACTTTCTATTATATTAGGTATGTGTACTTTATTAAACATATATATACTTTATATTGAAGATGTATCACTAAAGCTAAGTCTCTATCTAACTTATTCATTTCTATTTTAAGAATTATTAAAACTCTAAATGCAACTTCGAAAATAATTTATTACTTTATTAGTAGTTTAGGTAAAGATCTTTTTAATTGAGAACTTTATTGCCTATAGGTCACTACTGCAGATCACTCTGTGAGACTCTGACAGAGCTTAAAATCCAACTATTTCATTCTATACTTTACTCTTCTTGTTAAAATTTCTTGGAAACTTTCATCTTCAAGGTTTTCTTTTTCAGGTAGTGGATTTCTTTTCTTCAGAGTTATTGTTTTCTGGTCTAATAGATAAGAGGTCTTTTCATCTTGTCTTTTTTATTAATTTCTTATATTTTTTGTTCATTCGATTACCTTTTCATATCACTTGTTTTAGACTTCTTTTCAGATTTGATTGTAGACTTTTTTTTGCATTTTTATTATCCACTTTCTTGCTATTTTTCCTATATGTTTACCTTGATATTTTAGATCTGTCACTTCTAGAATATAGTCAATTCTTATAAGGCCAGTACAGAAATTTAGTATATTCTAACTTGTTCCAAAGTCTGTTCCATTACTTTGGCAATCCACTTATCAAACTTTTCTATTTCTTCACAATCATCAATGATTAGCTTAAAATTTTTTTCTTCAGCCTCTCTTTTTCTTTCCTAAAATAACTCTTTAAAGTTTCCAATGATTTTATCTACTTCTTTATTCCATGCCTCTTATAACTAATCTTTATAGGCTAAATATTTTAGCAAGTGTTTTATGGTTTCATTTTGTTGGCTATATGCAATACATTTCATTTACTTGTATAGATCTGATCTTTTTACAGTTAATTTACTTAATGTAGATAGCTCATCATTGACTAGTTTAATAAGAAAACTTATTTGTTGGGATTGTTTAAAAGATATATCTCACATGTGTTCATTTTTAACTCTTTTTCATACTAGGTTCCATATGTGAGCCTGGTGTTTTGAAATCTAATGACTCTATTTTTTCTTTGTTTTGCTTCGTTGTGTTCACTAATAGACTGTTGTCTTATTATTAATATTCTTAAAGAACTACCTAATTGGATTATTTAGAATTGTTTCTTGCACTTGATTTCAGTTATAATTTTGTATGAAGTGATATCTTTTTATTCAATTAATGGAAATTTTAGGGCTTCCTTAGCTAAGATATTTCTTCTTCATTATAAGAGTCATTTTAGTGTACTTTGACTTTTGTGAGCTTTAGATCTATAGATTTTTTTTTATTAGCTCTATTATACATATCCATAGGGACCAGACCTGTGGGTCAATAGCACAGTGGTAGTGCTCCCAGGTTGCAATCACAAGGTCCAGAGTTCAATATCACATGAGAACCATGTGAAAATTAAGCCACAAGGTAGTACAAAGATCTCATCCCCCCATGATAATAATCAAGTGCTCCATAAGGCAATAAGAAGAACCTGTGTGCTCCTTATACCTATAATAAGAATAACAAATCAACACAAGGTTCTATATAAGGCTAGCATGAGTAACACGAGCCCTCCATACACAACCGATCTCAGGTACCTAACAGGAATGCAAAGAAGGATCACATCCGCTTATCATGGCTATAACAAGACAAGATATATATAAGGTTCCATAACATGGCCAAAATAAGTGGTACAAAGGTTCCAAGTAAAAGAATAGATCATTCCCAAACATAGAAAAGAAGAAAAAGGATCCAATCACTCATAGAATGACCAAGACAAGCTTATAAAAGTGATACTGAAAACACAAGACAGGCCCCAACAATCAAGGCTAACAATAGAGAAATCGCAGTCCTTCACATAGAACTGAGCCCCAATCCAGTAAAAAGACAGGTCCCATACACATGATAAGCTCCAGAAAAAATTTAAAGCACTAACGGAGCCAATAGGATTCTGTATAAGAAATCCTCAACATCGGTGGTACTGAGTATCTTAGGCGAGTTCTTGACACATTAGTTTTCCCAATAATATGGGGATAACAACAAGTCATCTGGTGGACCACGGTTCTAAGAAGTGCCGTTTCTGAATATAGAGGTAAAAATTTGGAAGGAGCGCTTCATCAAATTCGAAGAATAAAACTCCCCAAAACCTTAGCTGAGTTAGAATTAAGAAATAGTCCTACACTAGATGGTCACATAGTTACCCTATCCTGGTTGGGTGAGACATAAATAGATGTCCCTTGTACTATTCGTTGATCTGTAAATCCTTAGACATTATGGGTAATTACTCATCTCAGTTGTTCTTAGAACCAATCTTGACTCTAATAAAGTTTAAGAACTGGTGCAGGAATGAGCTAGCACTTTAAAAAAAAAAATACATATCCATAGAGATTAATTTTTTTCTTTGAGCCATCTCTTGTATATTTTTTTTGGATTTTGTTTTCTAAAATTTTTACTTAAAAATACATACTTAACTATTTGAAAAGATCTCCAATATGCTTTCAATTAAAACTATTAGGAGTATTGTTATGATTGCTATCAATTCTATTTTTATAGATAAAGACTAATGTTTATTTCTATTTGGAACTTGCTTTTCTTTCTTTTTTTTTTTATTTGGATCCAAGCTGTTCATATCTTTATATTTTCTTTTTCATAATTAGTAAGTAATCTGTTAGAATAGAAAATTAGATTTTCTTTAGATCCAAGATTATGTTGAAGTATATCTATTAGGTAGCCTTGATATGCTCATTTTATAATATGTTCTTTAATAATAGATTTTTCTTAGGTTTCAATGTCCATGTAATTTACTCCATTATTTTGAATATTTAAAGAGCTTTGGTTACTGCAAATTACTACTTTGAACCTTTTTTCAAGTGCTAACTTGGGATTGGGATTTTTAAGTCTTGTGTTCTTCTGGTAGACTTTCTTGTATTGAGATATAATATTAAATATATTTCTCCTATTTCTCTTTCAATTATATAATTACCATTTAATATTATGCCTTCTGAACATTCCAAGTATTTTTGTATATTAATCTCCTGATCATTGTTGGAGTTATGACTGATAAAATGCTCTACTATTATAATATTTCTCTTTTTTTCTTGTCTTAATTTTCTCCAAGTTACTTGATTTCTTTTATTTCACATTACTATTCACAATTTTTTTACTTATCTCGATTAGGATCTATTTTTGAGTATTATGGTTCCCATTTCATATAATTTTCTCTTCTAGATCTTATAAGCTGCTTTAGTTGTTATTTTGAGAAATTTTGACTATAATTTGAAACCATTCTGATATAGATCCTTTGCTTATATCTTGTAGAAGCTGAATTATTTGCCAGTCTTTTATTTTTTTGATTTTCTGATCAATTAGCTAGTCCAGATACATTAGTTGATTATTTTTAAGTAATGGTATGGCTTTTTTGTATTTTTCTGATACAAGATATTCTTCAATTCAAATGTTTCTCTTTTTTCATTCAAAAATATCTTATTATTTTCTACTATGAAATATTATTTCCATATTCTTAGCAATTTTGGTTACTTTGAGTGAGAAGTTACTCTTGTCTATTAGATAATTTAAGGATTTGCAGATTAATAAATTGAGTAGTTTCCAATTTTTTATCTGTGCTTATTTGAGTTTAATGATTGTTGTGATTCCTGCTGATTCGGGTCATTTAGTCTATTGCAAAGTCCTATTACTTGGCTTTTTCTTTGTAATATCCAAACACTTTTTAAGTTATTAATCTTTAGATTGTGGATTATGCTATTGAGCATTGATCTATATAAACTATTCTTATTCTTGAAAAGTTTTTTATATGTTATTGTTAAGATGTTACATATTTTCTAGGACAATATGCTATGTTGTATTCTAAATTTTATTCTAGATTTAAAACTCTATTTAGAATATAGAGGACTTGTTTGTCTATTATCTTTTTATATTTAAGGGCTCTTATTATAATGTTGACTTCTTTAAGTACTCATTCTTTAATCTCAATTGCAGTTTTTTGATTACCCATCTGGATTTCTAAGAATCTAGTCTGTTCTGTTCTATTGAGCTCTTTAATTACTTCTTTTTTAGTACTTACCTTCACCTTTTCTAAATAGTAGTTAAGATTGTTAATGGTGACTAAGACTGATTTGTTGCCATTTATTTAGAAGTTGTTGGCTATGTAAAAGATTCTTGCAGTTTTTAGAATCTTTTTCATGTCTTCTTTAGATCTTGCTATTCATGTTGTGTTATTCATGAAGGCTATAGCTATATGTCTTGATTCTAACCTTCTTGTAGTCTGTTTTTTAAGGTCAGGATTTCATATAACTAATATTTTGTATTCTCTTTGTGTATCATTCTAGATTTTGCATAGAAGGAAGTTATAGAAAATTCTTCATAGTAGAGGTGAAATAATTTCTTTTTGATCAATTCCATCTTTAGCTACTAATGATTCTATGAGATCATTTTTAAATATAATCTGGAATTCTCTATTTTGAAAAAGGTTCAGTATAATCTTTATAAAACCTTTTGGTACTTTGATTCTTTCTATTGCTTTTACCAACATATCTAGATCAATTGTATTATTTGCTTTTGCAGTATCTTGAAAAAGTATTCAGTGTTCCTTTTTGTTTTCTCTAGCATATTTACAGATATTATTGAGAATTTGAACAGGCTTTATTGTACTTTCTTCTGGCATTCTTGCAAAGTTCGATCCTCTGAAAATATTATTGTTTTTACAAATATTTCCCATTCTGTTGATGAGAATTTTGATGAAACTTTTTCTTGTAATTTTTAATAAGACAATAGATATTTGTGAGTTCATAACCTTAAGGTTTAGATTTCACTATTGGATATATATAACTCTGTTTCCAGTGTTTTGAAGTGACTTCCCATTTTAAGAAGTTATTAAGTATTCTTTTCAAGAAGTCTCTTCTTTCTTGGCTTAATCTTTTCAATATTTCATAACTAATTTGAGATTTTCTTGAAGCTTTGTTGTTAAAAAGTACACTCAATGTTTCACTTAATTTTTCTTGTAAGATTGGCTCAAGTAGTTCATTGTATCAAGATATTTGAATATATTCTCTTGATTTATACTCTTCTTTTCAATCTTCTGGTTAACTGTTATAGCTAGCTTTTCTTTTTTTGAAGACCTCCCAATAATACCATCTTATTTCCTTTTTGATTTCATCTTTTTGAGTTATTATTTCCTAGCTTGATTTTAATCCTATTTAGTACTATTTTACTTCTATTTTGATTGGTTAGAGAGCTAACCATCTGTTTTAATTGTTTCTCAAGTCATCATATCTCTATTTCAAAGTAGTTTTAACACTATCTCTTATTTTTTTCACTTCCAATATTTGATATATAAATTTAAGACCTTCTATAGTGTCTTAAATATTTTTTTTCAAAGATTTCTATAATATGTTAGAGATACTATATTGAATATAATAGTTTTTAATCTAATAATTTGGATTGTGAGTATTATTATGTTTTTCTATAGCTAAGCTAAGAACCTGTAACTTATCTATTTATTTTGATATTTCTGCTTTATTGTAAAGTTTTTTAAGTTGTAGAGCTTTTCTATAACTAATAAATTTAGTACTGTACTTATAGTACTTTTCTTCTAATTGGAATATTTTCTTAGTTGTTAGCTTGTTAAAACTGCTTTATATAATAATTTCTTGTAGGTATTCTACAGTTTGTTTGCTTGATTCTCCCTTTCATCTAAATTGGATTCTTTTTGTAGCAATGGTTCTAGTGATATTTTAAATTTATGGTCTATACTTTCATTAAACACTTGCTATTGTAATGGAGATATATTCTTTATATCAATTTTCTTTTATATACTTATGGGAGGTTTTGTGGTTTTGCTTTTTGTAAAAAGATCTTTGTCATATAAAGTTATTAGGAGCATAGTGTGGTTATTGCCCATAATATCTTATATATCTTGGTTATCAAATTAGAGTAGTGAATAACTTGTTAGACTATAAGAGATCCAAATATAGTCTATTCTACTATTACTTGTTAGGTTTCTTCTTATTTAAGTTTTTTCTTTGCCTTTCTATGTGGCTTGTATATCTATAAAGTTATATTCATCAAGAAAGTAGAATAGTGGGATTTCAAGTCATCATGATAATCCGAAGCTTGCTTTTGAAAAGAACTTTCTATCTTTTAATGGGTTGTAGGAGTATTAAAATCTTTCATTACTATTATATAAAAGCCTTGTCCATGTTTACTTTTAATAAGACTGGTTATTTTATTTTGTACTATTTTGTATCTTGATTTGTCTGAAAGAATATAGATCTATATAATACAGATCTTTTTTTTTATAAGCATATTAACAACAATAATATATTCTTCTTCTTTTTTTACTGATGCAATCTTCTTTTCTAAATCTCTTCTGATTAAGCAACTGACTTCTGTTCCAAATGGTGTATCTTTATTGATGCTATAGAAGTTTTTGCAGTCTTTCTAGTTATTAAAAGCTCATTGTGCATTAGCTTCTATCAATTTTGTTTCATATAATCCCAGTATGCCTATTCCTTGTTCTAGTATCTTTTCAACTAGATTTTGTTGTTTTGTTTTATCTGTAATTTCTTTAATATAGTATGTATCTATTCTGATCACCTTTTTATCTATCTTATCCTCTTTTTTGACTTTTTCTATTAGTTTATGTCTACTATTATTAAAATATTTTCCCATTCTTCTTATAGAAATGTTGTGATATTTATATTTCTCTCATCTTCTATTCTTTTACTACTTTTTAAAGTTCATTTATTGTCCATATTTATAGTTTTTGATAAGAAAGCAATGGACTGTTACTCCTCTTGATTACAATTAAGAACTGGTGTACCTTTAGGAGCAGTTTGCTTCTTTATTACTGAGTCTTGATCTTCTGAAACCTGTTTGTCTCTCTAGGGTATTTATTCTAATATATAGTCTTTCTAGGTTGGCTATAATATTTATTAAAGGATCTTATGTACTTTCTATTTTGGGTCTTGTATTGATTTCAAAAAATCTAGTTCTATAGCTTCATTAATTTCTAATTGGTTTTCTATTGCTTTCTGTTGCAGGATATTCTTATCTAGTATTTTTTTATACCTTATTCTATTATTGCTTCACTGCCTAATCTGTCACAAATTCCTGAATCTATAATAATTTGTTAAATTAGAAATAGATTCTATTGATTTGTTATCTGATTGTGAGTCAGGTATTAATTCTTTTCTATTTCTACATTTCTGAACCTGAATCTTATATTTCTATTTTTATTTTTAGAATTCTGTCTTTCTGTTTTAGATATGTATTTGATACTTCATAAGAGATTATATCCTTGTAAAAAGATATGTTGTTTGTATGTTTTGTCTTTTTCTTCTTTTGTCTTAAAGCAAACTATTGTAAAGTTATGCTTCTTGAGTATATAGGAATCTTTGGATATATAGCATGCCTTAGCTTATATACTATTCAATGCTCTGACTATTAGACTGGCATAGGTTTTATCAGTACCTAGGAGTCTTGTTGAATTGTTATTTCTTTCAATTAATATTTAATTAATTTCATTATTACTAAGCTTGGACTTGAAAAATATAGCTCTTAACATTTCTGTACTAATTGGAGTTATCCAAATTTCTTTGGGGTTTAGGCTAAGATATTTGTGTCATTTGATATAGGCTTTTACTTATAGTTTGTATTAATCTTATAGATATAAATGTTTTAGACTTCTCCATATTTTTTTAGATGCATTTTTATGAGGTTCTTATTGATTTTTCGATTTATATCTACTAAATATATATACTAAATAATAGTGTCTTTTTTGGTTTTAGATTCTTAAAAAACCTTTCGATTTAGGTTTCTTTCTGTCCTTTGTTTCTTGTGAGTAGTTAAGGATACTAAATTTTGGATAATTAAGTTGTCTTCCTTTTGATTAACTTATTCAATGCATTTTATAACATCTTCTTCCTCTTGTATCCAAAAAACTAACCACTTATTTCTATTGATAAACTCTTTTCATAACAGGTTTCTTTTTTTTTGAAAAAGTTTAAGGGTATTATTTAGATATATCTTAGTTTTATTTTCTATTTCTCTTGAAATATTGACTGTTATTGTACCTAATCTATATATATATTTTTTTTTATGAAGTAAGGATTTGTTAGTGGTACCATGTCTCTATTCCTAGTGTTATAGAAGCTATATTCACTAATGCATTGTCTTTTTACTGTTTCTTGAAGTTTTTGGAATTCCAGTTCTTAAATCTCCCATATATATATTATTGTTATTTCATTGCCTATTGTTGATTCATTATCTATTTGTTCAATAATCTCCATTGGCTATTATTTCAAATTATATTGACTTTCAGAATTCTTGATAATTTCTACAAGCTTATATTCAATATAGGATTTTAGGAGATTTTTTTTAATCTTTTTGCCTTTTTGCTAAAGATATGTGATATGTTGAGTTAGGATTTATTTCTTGTGGAAGGTTGTCACATTTACTTCTAATATCTTGACTATAATACTATCTAGAATAGTATATATTTTTGATGATGAGACTACTGGTCCACTGGGTTCATTATTTCATTGTTTTAGTAGTTGTTGTAAAGCCCATAAAATAGAGTGCTCATCATATTTTATTGAGAGATTGATTAATGTATTTACTATATCCTCTTCTCTTTTACTTACTATTTGTAATATAAGTTGCACTTTATTTATATTTGTTGTTAGTTTAGATTTATTGATAAGTTACGTAATTGCTTGTTTATATTTATCAATTATTCTATTTTTGAATCATAGATAAATCTTTCTGCAGTTGTTGTTTATGTTTTTGATTAAGTAATATAAAAAAATCTTGTTGTATTGTTTTGATATGTTTATTTATTAATATTGAAGATTTTGCAAATTGTTATCATGTTTATATTAAATGTCAAGCAACTTGTTTAGATCACAAGTTATATATGAATGTGTATATTTTGTTTGTCACCTTTATTTGTATACTTGTTTTGCTTGTCTACTTTTATGTAATCGTGTTTGCATAACAAAATGGAGGATAGATATATTGTTTGTATATATATATATATTTAGACTGTCTTGTTTTTGAGAAACTTTGATATCCTTTTAGGCTTTTAGGTAATTGAAGTAACTTGATTTATCGAATAAACTTAGTTGTTTTCTGAGTTCCTTACAGTATCAAGAAAGGTGTTAACTTGCACTAGCCTTGCTATAAGCTGTGTGAAGTTAATATTGGTTTTCTTTTTTTGACTATAAATCAGTTTACAAATCTTTTTTCTTTTTCTTAAAAATTTAAAAAAAAAAGAAGTAAAAGAAAGTTAATAAAACAATATATACTTCTTTTCTTGATATTTTTAAAAGGTTTATTATATGTATATTACAAGAGCTTGATAGCTTGGTTTGAAAGATATATTGTTTTTCCTTGTGTGTTTGATCAGGTTTACTTTTTTCAAAAAAATTATCAAAAAAGGAAATTTTTAAGAAAAAAGAGAATCAACAAAAAAGTTTTTTTATAATTTTATTATAAACTATATATTGTTTTTTTTTTGTCTTCTGTCAAGCTAGTTATATATACTTTATTAAATATTTGTAAGCTGTATATATAATATGAGATGTTAAAGCTAATTCTTTAACTAACTTACTTGTCTTGGTTGTTTTATCTTTCTAAGTGCAACTTTGGAAATAATTTATCACTCTATTAAGAGTTCAGGTAAATACACTTCCAACTTCTAACATCATTGCTTGCATATTACTATTGCAGATCGCATTTTTGAGTTCTGACAGAAATTAAAACCCAACCATTTTATCCAATACTTTAATTTATCTCACAGAACCTGTTTGAGTATTATATTTTCTAATTTTTTTTTCTTTAATAGTACTTGATATGACTGATTTTTTGATACCTTGGTCCTGTTTTTTTGCCTCTGTAGATATGTCAGCCTTTTGATCTTGTTACCTCTATTGATTCTTAATATCTGTTTCCATTTTATTACTTTCTCACATCTGATATTTCAAAATTTTTTTTGAAGTAGTTATGTGTTTTCTTCTACATTTTCATTATCCACTTTCTTGCTTCTTTATCAATTTTCTTTCTATAGTACTTTGAGTTTGTTATCTCATCCATTAGATATTTTTCAATCAGTTCCATACAGAAACTAAGTATATCCCAACTAGTGTTTAAGATCCTTTCCACTTATTAAGCTATTTTCTTATCATTGTTTCTCTTTTCATTCTGTTATCAACTGTCAAACTTATCTCTTTTTCTTCTGACTTCTTTTTCTTATCTGCCAGAAGTTTGTTAAAACCTTGCATTATATTTTCTATACCCTTCTGCCAGGTTTTTTGCCACTGAATTTTGTATGCTGAATATTCTAGCAAGTATTCTATTGTCTCTTCTTGCTATCCACATGCAGGATATTTTACTTGCTTATATAAGTCTAGTCTTCTTATAATTAGCTTTGTTAATATAAGTAGCTTATCACTGATCATCTTAACAAGAAAGTTTTTGTTTGTGATTCTTTAAAAGAGATATTTCATGTATACCCATTATTTATTTGTTTCCAAACTAGGTTCCATATGTACCTGTACTAGTCTTGGATTTGATAACCCTACCTTTTGTTTATTCTGTTTTGGATTGTTTATTGATATATTATTATTTTGGCATTGGTTTTTTTAACAAACTGTCTTAATGGAGCATCCATATTATATCTTACCATTTGATTTTAGTAATAATTTTAAGTAAGTCTAAATCTTGTCATTCTATTGTTGAGAACTTTAATATTTCTTTGGCTAGAATGTCTACTTTCCTATGTATTGAATATTGAAGTGTGTTCTAACCTTAATAAGATTTAGATCTAATTCTTTTTTCTTTACTAGGCTCAAAATTTATGTCCATAAAGACCAATTTTGTTACTTTAGTCATTTTTTATGGGTTTTTTTTGAAATTCTTTTTTTTCTATAGTTTTTCATTTAAAGATGCAGGCTTGATTGTCAGTGTGGACCTTGACCTTGCTATTAACTGGTACTACTAGTAGTATAATTATTATTACTACTAGTTTTGCTTTTGTAGATAAAGGCCAATCAGTTACCCCTACTGAACTTGCTTTCCATTCCTGTTTCTCCAATTTGTATCTATTTTATATCCATCTTTATATTTTTATTTCTGTAATTAACAAGAGATCCATCAAAGTAAAGATTATTATATTATTGCTACTATCTTCCTTGTTACTCCTGAGTATTTCAATCAAATAGGTTTGATATATATCTTTTTTAATATTTTTTTCAATAAGTTTTTCCTACCAGTTCTCTATCTCTATTTCTTCCAGCTGCCTTCTATCACATTATATAGTTACTAAATCTATATGAATTGTTTTACTTATTGTTTCCTCTAGGTCTACCTTGAAATAAGTGATTTCTAAAAGTTGGGCTCTCTTTGTAGATTTCCTAGTATTAAGATAAGAAACCATATATGTTTGTTCTATGTTTAATTTTATTATGCATTAGTTTTTAGTCTTGTTTCCTTCTGGGTAGCTCTGACATCATATTAGGTTTGATACTAAGTTTTTCTTGAAGCTATTACATTTGAAATAATCTATTTTAATACATCTTTTATTGTTACCTAGAATCAACTTTTCTCAAACAGATTGTCACTGCTAATTATTGCTTTTGATAACCATTCAAAGTTTTTGCCTTTTATTGAAGTTGAGATTAAGTACTAGATATTCTAGATTTCAATTTAACCAATATTTTTTTCAAAATATTATAAGCTGTCCTAGCTTGTTTTCTAATATCTTCCTTATTATTGACAAGTATTATTCTGAAATAGATCTCTTACTTGGCTTTTGTAAGAGTTGAAGTATTTGCCGATTCCATATTTTTCTAGTTTCATAGTTGATAAGCTGATCCATGACATCAACTTATTATATTTGAGTGATAGAATGGCTTTACTGTATTTATTTGTTATCAAGTAATCTTTAATTGGATTATTTCCGATACTTTAATTAAAGACATCATTTCACTTTCAGCTATGAAAGGTTATCTCCATATCTTTGATCAGTTTCAATACTTGTAATGCAAAATTGCCCCTTTCTAAAAGATGGTTTAGTAAGTTATATGTAAGCAAGTTGAGAGGTTTTTAGTACTTAATCTATGATTGCTTTAACTTGATAATTGTTATGATTTCAGCTGGCCCTAAGTTATTTAACATATTGCACAATCCTATTATCTGACTTTCTTTTTGTATCATCCAAATACTCTTTAAATAGTAAATTCTAGAATGATATACTATACTATTAGATATGATTCGATATTATATAGTCTTATTTTTGAAAAGTTTTCTATATGCCATTGTCAAAGTATTATATATTTGCCAAAATAGTATACTATGCTATATTTTAAATTCGATTCTAGGTATTAGGACTCTGTTCAAAATATAAAGTGCTTACTTGTTAGTTAACTTTTTGTTTTTTAGGAACTTGATAACCATGTTAATTTCTTTAAGCATCTATTCTTTGAGCTTGCTAGCAGATTTCTGGTTGCCCATTCATATCCCTAGGAATCTTGTTTATTCAGCTCTATCCAATTATTTAACTATTTCTTTGTTAATTCTGCTTGACCTCTTTTGTATATTGGTTAGAGTTGTTAATAGTAATTAATACTAATTTGCTACTATTAATCTATAAGTCATTTGCTCTATAAAGGATTCTTACTTCTTCCAGAATTTTTTCCATATCCTCTTTGAATCTTGCTATTCATGTTGTATCATCCATGAATATGATAGCTGCATGCCTTGACTCTAGCTTTCTTCCAGTATTTTTCTTTAACTTTGGGTACTAAAACACTAATATTTTGTAGTCTTTTGTTTTATCATTTTGAATCTTACATAATAAAGGATCATAGAATATTCTCTATATTAGTGGTGAAATGGTTTCTCTTTGATCAATTTTATCTTCTGCTATAATTACTTTAGTTAAATTTTTCTCATATATAATTTTAAATTCTTGATATTTGAAATAACTTATTATGATTTGAATAAAACCTTCTAATATCTTGATTCTATTTATTGTCTTAATTAATATATTTAGGCTAATAGTATCATATACTTTTGCTGTATCTCAGAAAAGTATCCATAACTCCTTTTTATTTTCTCTTGCTTTTTTACAAATGTTATTGAGAATATGAATTAGTTTTGCTGTACTTTCTTTTGGTAATCCTGCATAATTAGATTCTTTTAGGATGTTATTAATTTTACAGATATTTCTCAATCTATTTGTAAGAATTTTGATAAAGCATTTTCATGTAATCTTCAGCAATACTATCAATCTGGTGTTGAGAAGTTCACATCTTCATGGTTTTGACTTTGCTATGGAGTATATATGACTTTGCCTCCATTCCATTAAGGTAACTTCTTACCTTAGAAAGTAATTAAGCATCTTTCTAAGATATTATTTTTCTTCTTGATCTAGTCTTTTTAGCATTTTATAGCTGACTTATGATCTCCTTTGGGCTTTATTATTGGAAAGTTCTTGAAGTGTTTCATATAGTTCTTCTTGAGAGATTGACTTCAATAGATCTTTGTATCATTTTTTTTTATATAGCCTTTAGAATTGTATTTTTCTTTTCAATCTTCTGTGAGGTTGTCAAAATTGGCATTTTATTTTTTGAATGCCTTATAATGATATCTCTTTATTTCTCTTTCAATTTCTCTCTTCTTGATAGTTATATATTCCTTTTCTCTATCTTTAATCTTGATTTTATCTAATATTATTTTGACCCACTCTCTGTCAGCTAAAAAGTTTACCATTTTTCATTGATTTCTACATAAGTTATCATTCTCTGTTATAAAACTCTTTTGATAATATCCCTTGTTTTTTTTTGCCTTTGTATTCTGAAAAGCAAGTTTTAGACTTTCTACTGTATCCTATATATCCTTTTTTAATAGTTTCTATGGAATTTAAAAAATGCTATATTGAATGCAATAGTTTTTAATCTAATAATTAGGACAGAAGGTAGTGTTGTATTTCTTAATTGCCATATTAAGGGCTTGCAATTTGGTTGGATCATGTGTAATGATGGGTTCCTAAAGTATTTAGCATATAAAATTTCATAGATCCTTTATGTCCTTTTTTGAGGAACAAAATTCATAGCTCTTCACTTTAATAGGAACAAAAGTCAGGAAATACTATAAATCAATTATTTAGATAATAAAGAACAATTGTGAGTAGTTTTTTTATAGTTATTAATTTAAAAATTTTAATGTTTCCTAGTGAGAGACATTTGACTTATGTCCCTGCCTCCCCTTTAGGGACCCATCTTTAATCATGTGTACTTTCTTAAAGAGTGTGAATAGCTGAAGGGCTCTCCAATACTTGATGAATTCTAGTCCATGCCTATGATGTTTTTCTTGGAAAACAGATAACTTCTTGGTTGCAAGCTTGTTATGTACTGCACTGTATATTTGTTTTTCAAATATCTCCTAAATTTTTTTTGCTTAAGCTTCTCTTTTATCTTTTTTAGGCTCTTCTTTAAACAATAGATCTATTGCCATTCTGAGTTTGTGATTCAGGCTTTTACTGAATGCCTTTCACGACTCAGGTATTGATCTCTTTATATTAATTCTTTGTTTACTATTTGTGGAAGGCTTGTTTTTGATATCTCTGTGAAGAGATTGATATTATACATTGTTCACATTAGCAATGTATAATTACCTTCTATTGTTTTCTCTATACTTTGATTATCAAATTTAAATATTGAATAGTTTATAAGACTTTGAGATATCTATATATATTCAATTTAACTACTACCAATAGCATTTTATCTTGTTGAAGTTTTATCTTTTCCTTTCTATATAGCTTGTATATCAAAAAAAAACTATTCATCTAAAAAGTTGAATAGCAGTATTTCTGAGTATCAAAATGGTTTAAATTGCCTTATTTTCTGCAGAGTTGTATGCAACATTAAAGTCTCTCGTTATTATTATATGAAAGCCTTATCTATTTTTTTCTTTAATGAAGTTTTGTACTCTTTTTTATACCTTTATACTTAGTAATTTGTTTGAGAGAACATAGATTTGGATGATATACATGTTGTTTCATTTCATGAGCATATTAACTGCTATTACGTATTCTTCTGCCTCTTCTACTAAAGCTACTTTTCTTTTCAGATCTTTTCTTATCAAGAAACTGACCTCTACACTATATGAAGTATTTTTTTGGTACTATAAAAATATTTGAAGATTGTTTGTTTCCAGAAGGCCTATTTTACCTTTGTATTGGTTAGTTTTGTTTTACATAGTCCCATTATTCCAATGCCTTGTTCCTATATTTCTTCTATAAGACTATGCTGGTTTGTACTATTAGTAATATTTCTAATGTCATGTATTCCTATTCTAATTACCCTTTTCTATATATCTTTCTCTTTTGTTTTTTCTACCTATTGATTTTCTTTGTTTCTCTCTAAAAATTTATCTTTTTTTATTTGCAAAAAAGTATCAAGATCTTGATCCCTTTGCTACCACCTACTATTGTTTTTCTCTATTTATCATGGTTTGTTCTTGTTTTGCATTTTTGACTTAGAAATAGTAAACTGATATTCCTTCTTTTCCTATAGTTAAACTGGTGCACCCTTTTTAGGAGCAGTTGGTCTTCTTTTTGAGTGACCTTTCTCTAGTTTGTCTAGTCATTTGTTAAGCTTCTCTAATATTTATTCAACTGAGCTACCTTTGACTCTTGTTTTGCAGTTGATCTTAGGCTTTTTGTTTCTTGTTTTGTTGTTTACCTTTGATATTTCCTGGTATCCAAAGCTTCATCATCTGTTTCTGAGAAATATTGTGAAGCCTGGTATAGGACTTGATTTGTTTCCTGGTGTCTTCACCTCCCTAGTGGTTTCCTATTGCTACTAGTTACTAGTGATATAGATCTCTTTGTACTTCTCCTGTTTTCTGGCCAACTATTGTTTCTTCTGGATCTTATTATTAATGTAATTTCTTTATCAGTTATCATGATATCTTTATTGCTTTCTCTATCTTAACTTGCTCTATCTTGGCTTTTACAATTTTGTTTCCTTGTTTATTTAATCATTATATGTATATTGCCTGACCTAATCAGATTGACTAACACCCTGTGATGATAATGATTTTTTGCACTCTATCCTAATCCTTGATTATCAATCTTTATTTGATGCTAAAGTACCTCCCTTAAATTTTTTTATTCTTAAAGTATACTATTGTATAGTTTTCTAGTATCAAGGTGATCTTTTTTTTTTGATATATAAAAGGCCTTAACCTTCATATAGTTTAAGGTTTCTTCTATAGATTTTGTAGATAATTCATCAACTCCATAAAGTTTTCAGGAGTATCTCGTTCTCTCTTTTAGAATCTGAATAATTTCTGGATTATCTTGTTTCTTGTAGACTATCACAGATCATACTTAATTGAATTTTATCTTAATTACTCATTCTTTATTCAAGTTGATATATTATTAGTAAGCATAAAGGTAAACTCTGAACCATTTTTGATGAAAAGATGTTCTATATTTGTGAATATTAATAATCTTTTTAAATTCTTCTATTGTTTATCTAATTACATGTTTGCTAAACTTATGATCTGTATTCACTAATGTAATATACTGTATTTTAATCTATTTTTGACTAATAGAAAGTTTTCTGGCTTGAAAAACTTTTTTTTCTGAACATATCTTTGGAAGGCTGATTATATACTCATATTTTTGTCTATTCTTCTAAGTGTAAAGTTCTCAGCTTCTTTTTTGTTAATAGTTTTCAAACATCTTGTTGCATTTTCTTCTTCATTAAAGTCAAATGTAATCCAATAATTACCATTGATGAATTCTGTTTTGAAGAGATTCATTTTATTAGGAATTTTTAGAGCTCTTTTGAGATACATAATTCCCTTTTCTCTATTTTCTCTTGAGAACATAGTTTGAAATACTCCCACCTTGATTAATTCCTGTTATTTTATGAAGAATAGGTTTACTATTATCCCCTGAATCCTGTTTTTTGTATTATAAGACATACTATCTATAATACACTGTTTCTTTTAACACTTCTGTTTCTATTTGTTCCACCACTGCTCTATTTTCTATTATAACTTAACTTCCCTAATGGAATATGTTTCTTCAAGTTCTATAAAGATTGATTGGACTTCCCTTAGAGATGCTTTCCATTATAATAACTTTAACTTGGTTAGAGCTTTATGTCTGTATTACTGATTTGCTTGTCAATATATTAACACCTCTTCTTTTAATATAGGTGCTTCCAAATCTTTTTTTTTATCTTGCTCCTTTTTCCAGAGAGTAAGAATATGTTGCCACAGCATATATTCTTTTGTCAGCACTGATAGATCTATTTTCAATAGATTGGTAATAATATTATCTAGTATTAAGGAAACATACTGTATATTGACTCAGCAAGAATGTGAAGTTAATTGATTGCTATTGGTCTCAGCTCATATTATATATATATATATATATATATTTTTTAACCCGCAGTCAGGTTAGTATGGCATGTCTTTATTGTATATATGCTAGGTATTTATAAATTGTTGTGACTATCACATACTGACTCACTCATTATCAAAAAGTTATTTCTCTAAATGTAACCTAGAAAATGATATTTTGCAACTTTACTAATTTGGATAATTCCTCTAATTAAAAAAATCATTGCCTACAGGTTATTACTGTAGATTATTATAAGTTCTGTCTGCAGTTAAAAATCAAACCACTTTATTCCATAAAAAATCCAATCCTTAATAATCGCTATATACTTCTTTTCTTCTATTTCTTTGATATTCTCTAGGTTTACATCCTTTGAAAGTAATGACAATTCTTTTTTATTAGGATTGAGCTTGAACCTCTTGTTTCTTTTATCCTTTTCTGTAATATGATGCTTCTTTTTCCATTCTATAACTTTGACATAGTGCGTATTCCAGATCTCCTTTTTAAAATTTGCTCTTATCTTTTGACAGAATTTACTGATTATATCCTGTGTATTTGCAGGTGAAATCTTGAGCTGCTCTTAGAGATACTTCTTCAAGGAGATGGTCTTGCTTTCTTTTATATATCCACAGATAATATTGAAAAGGCTCCTGTCAGATTTCTGAATCTCTTCTAATTATTTGTCTATTCAGTCACTTATTTTAGATTGAACTTCTTTCTTATATTTAATTTCTTTATCAATAAGTTTATTGATCTTTTCGTTTGCCTTCTGCCATAAGTTTCTCTGAGTTTCCCTAATAGCTGGGTATTCAAAAAGATGTCCTAGTGTCTCTTCTTGAAGTTTGATGTTGGGCAAGTAATTGTGATATACACTTCTGATTTTCTCTTCTTAAGTATCTGTAGGACTGAAAGTTTATTGTAAGTTAAGTTAGTTATGAATCTTTTGTCTTTATTGGTTTTGAAAAAAGTATCAAAGACATTGATTGGATTGAATTAGTTCTAAAAGATTGTCCAGTTTATATTTTTAGTATTTTGGATTCAAAGATCCTGGATCTATTTCTGTGTTACCTAGTCTAGTCCAATCTTTTTCTTATTAAACATTTTAATGAAATCTCTGATATCAATTTCTATTGTATATTCTCCCTATACTGTTATTATGAGGACTCTTCCTAGCTCTGATAGCTGATACCAAGTTATTGGATTTTCCTGCCTGGCCTGTTTGGCAAGTAAGTTTACTTGATTGTTGAATCTGTTGGTTCTGTGGACTTTGACCTTTAGGATTTCCAGATTCAGATCTTTCTTCTTTACTAGGTCCTTGATCTTATTCTAAAGTGGCCAGTTAGTGATCTTTGTCTATCTTTTTATAGATATCTCTATTTGTGAGCAGATGGATTTCTATATTTTGACTGTGGTGTTGCAGTCAGTGTAAATTGTAACTGTTGTATTTCGGAGGCTGTATACAGTGCAGTGAAAATAGCTAGTATTTTAGCTCTAGTTGTTGATGACCATGTGGATACTCCTGCTGAGAACTGTTTAACTATTTTGTCTTCCTCTATCATAATCCAAGCTAAACCCATTTCAGATTCATCATCTGTCATCCCTTTTTTATAAGAGCTATCTATATAGAATGTAAGCTAATCAGCCACATTCCTTTTGTTATATTTCAAGATGCTCTTAAGTTCATCTTTGTATTCTTTTGTTTGTATGGCTTTTTCTATTAGTGTGATATCCCAGTCTTTCACTTGAATCTCTATTTCAGCTGGTCTGGAAGTTGATAGAGTCACTGTTTGTTAAAATACATTTGTCTACCAGTCTGTATGATTTCCTAGCAGAAGAATCTGTTTCCTTTTTCTTAGATTATTATGTTAATTAAGCTGTGAGAAAAGGTGAATCTGTAACAAGACTACTTCTACTGACTGCTTTGTGCTATCTGATTGAAGATGAGTATTATTACTAGTAGGATCATATACTAGCTGATATGGAGTAAAATAGGTTTTGTTGTTTATAGATACTGTCTTTTCCTATATATCTGTTTAAGTATTAGCCTGAACTGCTCAGTAAATCTTTCTTCTATCTGGATTTATTGAGAATATCTCAGTTTGCATATTGTGAACTTTCTATTCAAGTCCATGTAGAGAGTTTCATAGGAGATTTTGATTTACTGTTGTTTTTTCCTTCACTTTTTTGTACTAGAAGGAAACTGGTTCCTTGCATCTACTATAGAAGATTTGAATTGCTCTCCATTTCTTAAGTATTATTGTAGTAGTATTGATGAGCTTGTCTAGAAACATAATCTTGTGTTTTTGTAGTGATAAAATGGCTTTTCTGTATTCTCTATCCTCTTGCAGTATAGATTTGATTGATAAGATACCTCCCTGATAATCAAATATATTTTTCCATCTTCAACTTTGAAAGTGACCTGTATGCTTTTTACTAGAGCCAGTATCGTAGCTGCCAGGTTTCCTTTCATCAGCTTGTAAGAGTTGATAGGATTGTTTAGAATATTACCTGGCTTCCAACATTTGATTTGGCTTTGTTTCAGTCTAATTATGGTAGCAATACCAGAGATCTCATTATTGTTAAATTGACAGAAAAGTGCAAATATGTGACTTTCTAGTTGTATCTCCTAGATACTTTTGAGACCATATATTTCTTTGTTGTGAATATAGCTGTTTTGAATTATTTTACAGACTAAGGCCTTGTTTTTGAACACTTTTCTAAACATGGCTATGAGATCATTACATGTTTTCTTACTCAGGTACGTGTGTTGTGTTCTATATTCTATTCTTGGAATCAGGACCCTATTGATAACATATCGGATATGTTTTTCTGTCAACTTTTTCTTGGCTATTACCTGAACTACTATTCTGATCTTGGATTTTATAAAACTTATAGTATCCTGATTTTTTTGCCTCAGTTCTAGCCAAATATCAAGAAATCTAGTCTAGTCCTCCTTATTGATTTCATGGACTATAGTATTCTCTTTTCCAGCCTAAACAGTCCCAGAGACTTGTGGATTTCAGTTAATAGTAAGAAGAATTGACTTCTTTGCATTGATATGAGACTTATTTGCTATATAGAACTTTTTTGCTTCTCCAGGATCTTTTTCAGATCTTCCTTGGATTTGGCAATCCAGGTTGTATCATTCATGTAGGCAATTACTACCTGCCTTAAGAAGAGCTTCATCTTCTCTTTAGGTTTACTAAAGTTGGGAAACCATTTTTTTTCCATGGAATAATCCAGGTTGCTGTTGTTTTAAATCTTATATAAAAGTGAATTATAGAAGATTCTCCATAATAATGGAGAAATCATTTCTCCTTGATCTATCCCATTCCCTGCCACTATTGGATTAGATAGTCAATTTGAAAAGATGATATTACAGCTTCTGTCTTTGAAGAGGTCTTTTATAAGTTTCTTAATAGATTTAAGAATTCGAATTCAGTCTTTGGTCTTTTCAAGTATGTATAGAGATATTGTGTCATATATTTTTGTAGTATCTTAAAATAGAATCCATAGTTCTTTTTTCTTTTCTCTAGCCTCTTCACAAATATTATTCAGCAGGTGAATAGGCCCTACTGTACTCTCTCCCTGTAGCCCAGTAAAGTTTGATCCTTTTAAGATTTTGTATTGCTTGCAAATAGGTGATAGCTGGTTGATAAGGATCTTAATAAAGCATTTTTGAGCTATTTCTAAGAGGATGATAGGTCTTGTATTGCTCAGATCGCATTTTTAAGGCTTGGATTTGGGAATGGGATAGATGTTATTACTTTTTCATTTCTTAGGTATTCGACCTATGCTTAAAACTTTATTAAAAAGAAGATATAAAGTTTCTTTTCCTTTGATCCCTAAATGTTTGAGCATTTCATAGTTGATGTATAAGGGGCCAGCAGCTTTATTGTTTGGGAGAGATTGCAAAGTAGCTTCAAGCTTTTCTACTTTAATTTCTTCTGTTAATGATGAATATTATATTGGGTTGATTCATTCTTTGGATTGTTATTCTTTTTTCCAGGAGGAAACTAGATTATTGAAGTTGACATTTCTTTTTTGAATGCTTTTTATGTTATTCTTCAATCTTGCTTCTGATGGTTTAAGGATTAGTAGCAATATATTTTTTCCCTTCTTGATTTGTGGTTAGCACCTAATCTAATATAATTATTAGTTTTTTAAGATTTAAGACTGAGCCTAATATCCACTTTTAATTGGATCTAAGATTATCACATCTGCTGTTCAGAGCCTTCTTGATTTGATTTCTGATATAAAAGCTTTCTTTTTTCTTGTATATCATTCTGAAGGTACATTCTATTATAATAATTTTTCTCAATTGCTCTAGAATCTCTTCTTGTGACTGGAGAGGTGCTAGTTCTTTGTCAAAGAATTCATAAGTATCTTGTAGATTCTGAATAGCCTTCTCTATATTTTTCATGTCTTCTATAGTCTTTATATCCCAGTTTACTTGAATTTTCTTTGGAAGAAAGTAAATCTTATTGGCTTCTCTGTATACTTCAAATCTTTCTTTGGGATAACTGATCCCATCTTAACTTTTTTTTTTCTGCTGGAAATGGAGTAGACTCTTTTCTTCTTGAGACACTTGTATGCACCCTTGATGATTATGGTTTCATGTTCTTGCCAGGCCTTTTTGAGTTCTTGAGGGCTGTTCTCAGTTTCATGCCAGGAGGCCTGTATATCAATTTCTGAAAGCTTGTGTTTTATCCAGAGTTAGAACTTCTCCTATTGTTCTGCAGTAGAATTTGCTGAATCTGGTATTCTTTTACCTTTTGTTCTATATTTTTCTTGGGCCTGGTTTTTGAACAGATTATTTGTTATCAATCTTATTAACAAAAGGGTATGATTCCTACTCAGTATTGTCTCTACTGGAATGTTTTTGAATTCATATATATTATTTAAATTGATTTTTGGTAGTATCCAGATATAATCTATTCTGCTATATGCAGAGTTGTTTGTCTATGTAAAGATAATATTTCTTTCTTCTTTCCAGGAGTTTTGGACATCTATATACTGTAGTTCCAGTCTTTTAGGAAGTTAAAGAAGCTTATTTCAGCTTTTCTGTATCTTGGAATTGTTTTATTAGTTTATAGTGATCGATCCACTATTGAATTGAAAACTGTATTAAAATTAACCATAATTATAACTTTAAAGATATTTCTTTACTTATCCAAGATTTTATTTTGAAGCAGCTGTTATAGCCATCTTCTTTCAGCTTTCCCAGATGGCATATATATTTGATAGATACAGAGTTTATTTCTTGTTGATAGAAAGTTAGCTCTTATTATGTAGCCTTTTATTCTCTTGATTGATTTTAGCTTTTTCTCTATATTTTTGTTAATAAGAAATTCCACTCCAGATCCTCTGGGTCTTTTATTATTACAGCTATAGACTAACTTATGTGTTTGCTACAAGTTAAAAGCAAAATCTGCTGTTTCTTCTGTTAGCTTAGTTTTACAAATCCCCAAGATATCTATATTGAGTTCTTGTATAAGTTTATATAGTCTTTGTTAATCAAAACTAGTATTGATACCTCTAATATTATGTGTACCAATTATAATATTATTGTTTAATATGGAGTTGTCTATAGTATAGTTATTATATAATATTCATTTTTTGTTTATTTTTTCAATAGTATTCTTTTTAATTGTACCAATGAAGTTGTCAAGTAGTGTGATATGTGTTGTATTGGGGGAGGGTATATTCATATCTGCTATTGTCTTAGTGATTGTACCTTTTTTTCTGGATGAGCTTGATTCCTTTTGTGAATCAGATTCTCTCCCAATATATCTTGATTGGACTGGTACTACTTTTAGAAGTGATTGCTCCATCATCTTCCTCTTACCCTATTCTAATTGCCTATATTTTCCTCAATTAAATTTATTCGATTGTTCAATTACTTGAGATTGTCCAGGATCTGATGAATTGGATCTTGGTTACTCTTACTCTCAGGATAGGGGCTTTCAGATCTGTTACATATTCTTTGTCTATTGCGATAATTGACAGGTTTTCTGTTACTACTAGTAGCAAAGTATTTAGGAGTTTCTGTTTTATTGGCAGTAAGCTTATTGCCTTAAAGATTGCTTCTTCTTTTCCTTTTATTAAGATGTATCCTTTTCTTGATCTCAATTTCTGATTTATTTTCTAGTGTTATGTACCAGTTGAGCCTTATATTGTTTCTGATATTAGTTTGACCTATTTTCATATCATCAGTTTATTGTTTATTTAATTGTGTGAATTTACTATCAGATTCTTTAGCTTCATTGAAATCCTGTCTTTCTTGTGAACACTTTTGTTCTTGATTAAAGTATTCTTTTGCACTATATGTAAGTTTGTGTCCATGAATGCAAATATGACATTTTAAGGCATTGTTGAGATCTTGTGCTATTGAAAAGTAAATTATAGCATAGCTTCTTTGTTTGAGTGTATGCAGATTTCTAGGAATGTAACATGCCCTAGCCTTGATATGTTTGACTGCTCTTGCAACTAACCCATTAGTAGTACTATGTACTCATATAGTTGCAAGAATTGTGTGTTATGTTGTTTAATAATTTTGTTGATTTCTTTATCATCAGGTTCATTTTGAGAGAAAATGGCTTTAATTGTTTCCACTCTGGTATGAATCATCCATTTTTTCTCAAGGTTAGTATATTGTTTGTGAAGAATGATACATGCCTTGATTCTGTATTGTGATCGTGAGTGATTGTAAATATGGATATTTGTTGTTTATCCATATTGATTGAGAACTATTTTGATTTCTTGGCGTAAATAATTATGGTTGATATCGATCAAGGTAACCACCAATGATATTTCTTTTTCTTCCTGTGATTTCTGAAACACTTTTTTATTTAGTGGTTGACTGGGGCTTGACTATTTATCAATTTCTAGAAGTATTATGGTAAAATTGTCTTTCTCTTTTCTTTAACTTTTTCAAGATATCTTAATACATCTTCTTCCTCTTCACAGCAGAATGTTGTCCAGGCATTGCTATTGATAAATTCTTTTATAAAGAGGTAAAAGTCTTTTGATAAGCTTAATGTATTTTGGAGATATGCTATTTGTTCTGTTTCAATTTCTCCTGGAAGTCTTGAGATAAATATATCTATTTTGAAATCTCTATTTTTCTTGATATAATATGGATTAATGCTAAATGTTTTCCTATTTCTTGTTTTATATGTATGCTGTTCAACATTATTATCTCCTTTAATTTTCTCATCAATGACTTTCATTTCAATTTTGTCTTCTAGTTCTTTGTCTCCCATTTTGACTTCAGTAACAATCGGGATTTCAATTAGTATGATTACTTGAACTTCCATGGCCATTGCCTTATCAGATGAGTTGTTAATAGAAAGATCACTTTCAATCATTAACTGATTTGTTAGCAATAGTTGTAAGGTATATTGTGTTTGTTCTGTCTGTTCTATTATATCCAGGTATTTGTCTTCTAAAAAGGGAGCTAGAAGATCTTCTTTATTTTCTTGTCCTATGACCCATAAGTAAAGGATATGTTGTCTAAGAACATTGGCTTTAATAAAGGTAGTGTAATCAATATCTAGAATTCTAGTGATGATACTATCAATAATCAAG
Source organism: Acaulospora colombiana (assembly GCA_910592055.1). NCBI lineage: Eukaryota > Fungi > Glomeromycota > Glomeromycetes > Diversisporales > Acaulosporaceae > Acaulospora > Acaulospora colombiana. Next base: position 25,150 of record CAJVPT010000368.1, read on the forward strand.
TATCTAGTTGGACTTGAGACTGGATTTGCGATAGCTTCTTGAGTTAAAGTAATATTCAAGAAGGTTTGTGAGACCCATAACTTTCTTTGTTGATTATATTTATTCATTAGTTAGACTAAAGTTTCAATGATATATGCTTCTCTTTTCTTAGCGACCTATAAGAGTTTGTGTTTTCTTATAGACATGTTGATCATATAATATAGAGAATAGATTGCTATATACAGTGTTAATATGTTTTATTAAATGCTATTTTTGATAGTGTTGAGTTATGTGATAGTTGTTCCTTACTTATTTGAGTAGTACTTGTTTGTTTGTTTATTTGTTTTATTTATTTATTCTTGTTTATATAAACAAGATATTGATCTATTGATTGTAAGTTGTATTACTATTTTAGATCTATTGTGTTGTTAATGGCTACTATTATATAGAAGTATAAAGTGTAAACATATAAACAAGATATTGATCTTTGGATTGTAAATCATGTTACTATTTTTAGATCTATTATTATTGTTGATAGTTTTTATCACATGTAAGTATGAAATATAAACATGTAAACAAGGTATTGATCTGTTTATTGTAAACTAAGTTACTATTTTTAGAGCTGTTGTGTTATTGATAACTATTATCATGTGTAAATATAAAGCAAAAACATGTAAACAGATTGTTTATTAGATAGGTAAGTGAGTTGCTGTTCAAACTGATAAACATGATGTGTTTACATTACGTGATTTAAGATATAGAATATTGTTGTATTGTTTATGTCACTTTCTACTATTGAGTAATTGAGACTTGGACATCCTCCTAAGTGTTGTAGGCTCTGAGCTTTAGTTAATTTATTGATTGAAGTTATTGCCTATAGTGCTTCTCTTAGTGTCAAAAAAGATATTAACTTGTATTGGCCTGACTAAGAGCTTTGTGAAGTTGAAATTGAGCCTCCAGGAGTTTACTGTAAATCAGTTTTCTTAAGATTTTTTTTCCTCTGTGAAGAAAAACTATACTGTGATGGTTTTTTTCTAATACTTATCCTGTAATTGTTATTATAAAGAAATATAATAGTTTTGAAGCTTGGTGACAAGCTATTATTATTTTTAGATTATGTGTTTCTTAAATATTGAAGGCCGACTTCTTGGTTTTCCAAAAATATTATCAAAAAAGAAATTTTTTTTAGAAAACTGGGAATCAGTGGAAAAAGTTTTTTTTTTGCCTGATATAAGCATTATAATTGTTAAAATCGATATTATAATAGATTAATATTGCAAATATAGATGTAAATATGTATAAAATCTGAGATATATGATTGGATGTAATTGATTTATAAAAAAAAAAATTGTGATTGATTTTATTGTTGCTGTTAAACAGTTCCTTCTATCAATCAGTGTAAGCAACACACTAGCTGTCCTTATATTTTTATTGACTTGTTATAGATTTTGCTTGATATACTGTATATATTTGTTTTTTTTATTTTATATTTTATTCAATTATTTAACAGTCAGCTTTAACTTTGTTGATTCCCAATCTCTTAATTATCAATCTACAGTTGATCACAAGTTTTACATTCTATAGTCACAGATAAACAATACTTTGTTGATACTATATATACTGTTACTATTATTTTATTACTGCTAGTACTAACTATAATTTTTGTTTTCATTTCTCAATTTTTCAACCTCAGCTATAATTGATTACAAGCCTTTAGTTTATATCATAAACAAGTAAACAATATTTATCAATGCTGTAATGTCCTGCTATTACTTTATTACTGCTAGTATTGATTATAATACTATTCAACTAGTATAGACCAAGTCAATATAAATCAAAAAACTATAAAAAATCATCGATTCCTTTTTGAAAAGAATAAGTAAAGGAACTTTTTAAATCGACATGTTATTTATACATTGTATCAATTAAGTATACTATATATCTCCAGTGAGCAACCTTGAACTAGTGCAGGTAAATTAATGTTGATACAAGGTAATGTTTGCAAGTGTCTATACAACATCAATGTTGCCTCCAATAGGAAACCCTGGACTATCAACTTTTGCTTATATTAGTACTAATATAAAAATAGTATAGCAAGGATATCTTGTACTTTCAGTGGAAAATCCTGGATTAGTACAGGCAAACTTGTTGTCATATACTGCTTGTAGGTATTAATTAATATCATTTGTTACTAGTGGAAAATCCTAGATCAGAATATAAAATTTTATCAACAATAGGTTATTTTTGGCTATCAATTTTTGTTTTGCATTAGTAGAATACTATATTTAAGTTAATTTTAAATGTCTCAATTTAAAAACCTTTGTTGTTGCTTTCTATTTTCTTGTATCACAAAAATATAATGATCCAATAAAATATGTTACATTTTTAAGTAAACTGATACATCACTTGCTGAATGTTTGTTTGACTATTTCTGATCCTAACATTGATACTTACCAGAATGTAAATACTGTATAATAAAAAATATATGTATATATTTTCAAGTTTATTAATAATAAAATAATGCCAGGTCAACTGGTGGAGAGATTTTCGAGATTTTTGGTTACTTATGATAATTATTTGAAAAATGCTGCTGCTACTTTGAAGGCCAACATTGACAATGCAAAAAAATCCAAAAAAAAGACCTATAAAAAATTTGTAAGTTAAAATTTTTGCAATTTTTTTGTAACTGTATTAATTTAATTAAATTATAGGTCAGAAAAAATTTATTGACTCAAAAGTACCTTAAGGAAGTATATATAGTAAAATTGATATATTTTGATCCCCTTCCTGATTACAATAAAAAAAAAATAAAAGAAAAGTGATTATTTAAAAAAACAAACCCCTTGCTTTCCCATGTATCTATGATCAATGTTACCTCCTATCTTTCAAGAATAATAAAAATAAAAAAATAATAGTTCATGATAAAGCCTTCAACAAGGTGATACTGGTTGTATATCAAAATTGTATCAGTTTTAATATACCTGAATTCATAAAAAGTATAATTATCAATATGTTTGTTTTGCACCAACAAGTTGCCCAATTACTAGAAATCAAAGAATTGAATCAAGATGCCTTAATAGCTATAGGATATATATTTGATTAAACTTAAGTTTTTAATTTTTAAAACTTTATTAATATTAATGTTTGTAGATATTTTTTGACAAGTAAAAGTGAAATCTTTATTCATGTGCATAACATACCTACTGAATTATAAGGATCTAAAAAGCAATATTTGCAAGAAAAGAAAGTTGCGGCAATAAACAATTTTTTTCCAACTATACTATGCATATATTTTTTGAAAATGTGACCTCAAGTATATAAAAAAAAATAGAAGAATATGATCTATCCTAGCTAAATGGCACAAATATAATACTATTGATAAAGGAATTATAGTTTTTTTGATAATAAAAAATATATTTAAATTATCCTTTAGATCTATATGAGATCTATGTAACTTGAAGATATAATAAATTTGCTTACACAGATTACAATTTTTTGAATCATACAATTGCAACTACTTGTCTAAGAGGAATATGAACTATTAATAATAAAGAATTTGTTTACAGTGAAGGGGATTTTGATAGAAGCAACTTTTACATGGTTAAATAGAGAATTAAAGTTGAAATGATAGATATTTTTTAAATATTACAAATTATTAAAAATTTAAGTTATTAATCAATTAAAATTTCGATAATTTTTACTAAAAAATACTCTTTATTACTAATCAGAGAATAAACTATATAGTACTACAGTGTTATCAATGAAAGGTATAACTTGTGAACTATTTCAAAATTTGTTCAAAAAAACAGTATTAGCTAAAAAAAAATGGAGAGAAGGTAAAGAAGAAGCATATTATATGAATTACTGATATAACCAATTATTGACAGATCAATATACTTTGCAAATACTTAAAATATCAATAATAAAAAATAAAAAATAAAAAATATAGAAAATCAAGTTATTTTAGAGAGTACCTGTTATAGTGGGAAGTATAATAATATAGAAACAAGTGAATGATCATGAGTTGAATAAATAAATTTATTTAAATTTAATAAAAGAAAATTTTTAAATTTAAAGTTAAAAAATATTTCTGAAAGGAAATATACTAGTTAAAATTTTTTTTATCAAAATAAAGCCAGATTAATTTAAACATATTTAATTTAATTTAGTTAAATTGAAGCAGTTATAGTTGAACATGCTTTAAAACAGGTTCAAAATATACTAAATTGGTTTCAAATTATTTTTGCTCAAATCCAAATTAGATTCAGATTCAAATCAGATTGAATCAAATCAAATTCAGATTTGAATCAAATTGAATCAAACTGTTATAGTTTCAAATTAAATCAGATCAGTTTATAATAAATCAGATCCATATCTGATTCATATTTATAAAACTAGATCAAATCAAATCTAGTTAAAATCTGATCTGATTCAATCTGTTGTAATTACTAATTGTAATACTGCAGTTAAGATATGGAAGTCTATCAGTTTACAAGTAAAGATGAGTCTCTAAAGGGGGAGACAGAGACATAAGTCAAATGTCCTTTACTAGGAAACATTAAAATTTTTAAATTAATAACTAAAAAAAAACTACCTACAATTATTCTCTATTATCTAAATCATTGATTTATAACATTTCCTAACTTTTGTCCCTATTAAAGTGAAGAGCCATGAATTTTGTCTCTCAAAAAAGGACATAAGTGATCTGCAAAATTTTATATGCTAAATACTTTAGGGACCCATCATTATTCACAAGTAAAGATATCAATAAGAAGATAAACAAAAACTGCCAATTGGCCATTATGGATAAAATAAAAAACCTAGTTAAAAAAAAAGATCTTATCTTGGAAATTATAAAGGTCAAAGTCCATGGAATTAATAAGTTCAATAATCAAGTAGATCTACTTACCCAACAAATTAGACATAAAAATTCAATAATCTGACAACAACTATTAGAGTTAGAAACAGTTCTTACAATAGTCATATAGAAGGAGCACATGATAGAGATCAGTATTAGGGAGTTTGTTAAAATATTTAACAAAAAAAAGATAAGAAAAGATTGAATAACATAGAAAAGAATTCAAGAATTGTGGATTCAAAATAACAAAATCCTAGATTGGTTAATCTTCTGAAATCAGTTCAACCTATCCAATACCTTTGATAAATCTTTCAAAAATAATAAAGACAAAAGCTTTCTAATTAATTTGATCTATAATAAACTTCTAATATTGCAGATATTGAAAAAAAAAATTAGGTATTTATATTATAATGACATGTTTAGTATATGAACTTCAAGAAGAAACATTAAGGCACTTGTTTGAATGTTCAACCATCAAAAAAATCAGAGAAGATATATGGAGAAAAGCAAAAAAAAAGATCAACTGCTATATCAATAAAGAAATCAAAGCCAAAGAAGAAGTTTATTCTACAACTAATGACCAAACAAGTAAATGGTTAAGCAAGATTTAATAATCTAATAGAAGCCTTTTCAATACTATTTGTGAATACATGGAAAAGAACAAAACCATTTCTTTGAAAAATTATCTCAAAGCATAACTTAAAATTTCCTCGACAGTCATACAAAGCATAATTGATAAGCTTTATTATATTATAAAATAAGAAAAAATTTCAAGAAAAATATATAGAATAGCTGCTATAAAAAAGTAATAAAATAGAAAAAGAAACAGAATATTACTAAAAAGAACAAAAGAAACAAAAGACCTGGGTATAGATCTATTATACAGGTCATACAAGAATAGAAAGAAGAATCTATATTCATAGAAAATCTAAGGCAAGAAGTTTTTGAAAGAAAGAAGGAAATAAAGTATATAAAAATTATTAAGAATTGAGTTTGTCATAAAAGGAAATGGTTTGATTTTTAATTGTAGTTGGAATTTAGAATGATCTACAGTAATAACCTGTAGGCAATAATTTTATTTGATTAGAGAATTTATCCAAGTTAGTAAAAGAGCAAAATATCATTTTCTAAGTTGCATCTAGAGAAATAGTTTTTTAATAACAGGTGAGTTAATATATGAAAGTCAAAATATTTTGTAAATATTTTTTATATATACAATAAATACAAGCTATACTGATCTGATTATAGGTTAAAAAAAAAAATTAATTTTTTAAAAATTCTTTTTCTTTATAAAAAAATATTATATCAAATATTTATTAGTTTATTTTATAATTTTCTATATTTCAATAGTTTAATAAAATATAAATATAATGTAACAAACTAATTTTTTTTTTTAACCCGCAGTCAGGTCAGCAAGGTATGTTTATTAATCTTTAAGAAAACCGATGTTGATACATTGGGCAATTATATCATGGCTAAACTAAATCTCATACTGACTCACTCGTCAACAGCTTT
>CAJVPT010000369.1:0-31472 GCA_910592055.1 Acaulospora colombiana
AAAAATTATAATAAATAAAACTAGTATTAAGATATAATATATATGAATTTTATAATTTTTGATTGTATAATTAAGGAATAAAAATTTCCAAAGTTGAAATTTATAATAAAAACATAGTAAGTGGACTCAAACTTTTGGAAGCAACTGTAGATTTTAGTAAAAATAAAATTATTATAATAAGTCAATTGTAATTTTATATTAATTATTTTACTTAAATAATAAATTAGATATTATTATTGATTAATTTTTTAATTAGTATAAAAGTATTTAAAAAAGTAGAGTTTTTAATCTTATTTAAAGAAAAAAGCATTAAAGTCTTTATTAATTAAAATATTAAGTTTATTTTATAAAATATAAAGTTTATAATTGAGTTTTTTTGTTATTATATTTTTTATAACTTGGTTTTGGCCATTATTTAATAAAGTAAAAGATTAATAAAAGTTTAAGAAAGTATTAAATACTTAAATTATAAATTTAAATATTAAAATATTAATATTATAGTAAAACCTGCAATTGTATTTTTTTGAATTATTTAAAAAAAAAAAATAACAATTTTGAAAGAAAATTGTTTAATTATCTTTTTTTATTTTTTAATATAATAATTTTTAATTTATTTTTAAGATTTTTAAAAAAAAATTTTTTTTTTAATAGAAACACCTTTTTTATAAAATATCCATGTTGATACTGTAAACATGATTTTATAATTCTTTATTAAAATATGCTGAATAATAAATATCATTTATAATATCATATTCAATTAATAATAATGACGTTCCCTTTTGAGATAAAGATTTTGTTCTCGTAAGTTTTAGTAATACTTTATTATTCATTTAACTATCGTGAATGAGAATTTGATATTTTCTACTACAGTAGAAATATTTTTAAGCACCAATTATTTGACTTCATTTATTTTTAAAAAGTGCTTTTATTTTGAATTAATTATGAGAGCACCTCAAATGTAATAAAAGGAAAATCACCTTTAGTTTTTCACGCTTTCTTTTGCTAATTTGATTTCAGCCCGGAAATTAATGTTAGTTTATTGAATACGAAAATTAGACATTTCACTTGTGCACCTTTTCGCCTTAACGCAAGTTCAAAGATAAAAGGCAAATTACAAAATAATGTATGTTACACGTGCAAATCGGATGTTATTTGTGTACCATAACACAGCACAGTTACAGTTACAGTTAACATAGAATAACTTTTTACTCAGAAAAGTACCGACATGAATACTTCGGATAAAAAGATAATCGTTAAAACTTCATGCGACAATGATAAGTCGCAAAATTTTCTTGATGAAATTGCAAAAGAGATATGTAACCAGTATGTCGAAGAAAGGTCAAAGGGAAAAAATACCAATTTGATTCTTGACTTAATTTTTCAATATCAAAAACCGGAGGACATTATTAACTGGTGCTTAAATAATGAAGTAAATTCTACTGCGCAAAATATTCTTGCAAGTTGTTATCGCTTTGGTAGATGTGTTGAAAAAGATGAACATAAGGCATTTAAATATTATCAAAAATCTGCTGAGATAGGTGATAAAGACGGCGTGTGTCTAGTCGGAGATTGCTATGCCTTTGGAATTGAGGTAGAAGAGGATGAGCACGAGGGATTCGAATATTATCGAAAATCTGCTAAGATGGGTAGTTCTTTTGGAACTTATATAGTTGGAGAGTGCTATAACGATGGAATTGGAGTTGAAAAGGATGAACATAAGGCATTTGAATATTGCTTAAAATCAGCTGATATGGGAAATGCAACAGGAGCAAATAATATTGGATATTTTTATCAAAATGACATCGGAGTTGAAAAGGATGAACATTAGGCATTTGAATATTATCAAAAATCTGCTGAGATGGGGAATGTAAAGGGGATATATAATGTTGGATGGTGTTATCGAAATGGATTTGGAGTTGAAAAGGATGAACATAAGGCATTCGAATATTATCAAAAATCTGCAGAGATAGGTAACGTAGTTAGAATGTACGCACTTGCAGTGTGTTATCGAAATGGGACTGGAGTTACAAGAAGCTTGGAAATGGTTACACATTGGTATCAAATGTAAGCAATCTATTTGGATAAAATGATTTTTTATAACGATATTCGGTGACATATACTGTACATATTATTATATAATTAGGGAAAGAAATCAATTATTCGGTAATTATATTTAACTTTCACTAATCATTACATATACGTAATTAAACTAAAGTATACATTATTAGTAAATAAAGAATACAAAAACTCTGATGATTATTATTATGATGACGAGATAAGGGAATTATTAGCTGAAAATAAATACTCATTATCATGGATTCCCTATAAAGAATTTGAAGTCATTAAAGAAATGGGAAAAGGTGGATTTGCAACTGTATATTATGCAAAATGGTATAAAAGAAATATTGGTGTTGCCCTCAAGTTACTTCATGGATCAAAGGGTCGCCGCAAGGAGTTTGCAAAAGAGGTAAAATTTCCATATTTTCGCTTAATTATTCAACGGTACAACTTGTTTTAGTTATTATTTCTTCTACACCAAAGTTAAAGGCGTATTGTGATGTTGGTCACAAAAATTCTATATTTCTGAGATGCTACAGAATATCGAAGGATGATGTTTCTAAAGACTATGTTCTTGTTTTGGAAGTTACATCGAAGGGATCCTTGCATAAAAATCTTTATTCGATAGCACAAATGAGGTGGCGAATGAAATTAAACTTGTTACTTAGTATCGCTTCAGATCTTCAGATAATTCATTCAGAAAATTATATCTATCGAGATTTACATAGTGGTAGCATACTGTTGGAAGAAACATTGCATAGCGCATATATCTCCGATTTGGGTCTTTCGATTTCAAGTAACGTGGAAAACGAAAATAATGGAATCTTTGGAATTTTACCGTATATAGCACCAGAAGTTTTATGTGGTTCAGCATATACCCTAGAATCAGATATTTACTCATTCGGCATAATTATGTGGGAAATTTCATCAGGAAGAGTCATGTCTTTCGACAAAAATTCTACAGATAATTTTAAAATTCAAGTAATATTTAATAACCTATGGCCTCCAATCGTTTCAGATACACCACAATGTTATATTGATCTCATAAAAAGTTGTTGGGATGAAAACACCTCAAAACGTCCATCTGCGAAAAAGATTAACAAAATTCTCACAAAATGGCAAAATGATAAAAAAATTCTATCAGAATTATCAGAATCTGATAAAATATTAAAAAACAAAGAAAATAAAAATATGTGAACTAGAAATATGGAAAACATTCCTTAAGTTGTTTATAAAAGTGAATTTATTCCCTATACGAAATCATATGATAGGGTAATAGACTCTTCTTTGTGGTGTTTAAAAGTCAAATCGAAGAAAAACCCATAAATTAAAAGTTTTACCAAAAGCAAATCTACAGGATTAACTATGCAATTCAAAAAGACGGTTATCTCTTTCTGCAGAATCTCGGGAGGAATTAAAATATCTAAATAAGATGAATCAACTGAGTCCATGAAAATAGATAATAGACATAGGTTATACCATTTAATAGATATTATTTAGTGTATTAATATTCAAATCACGAGTGTGTGTCATTTATTAGGCTTAATACTTAATTACCATATATGTGTTTATTAGTCTGAAGCAAAGCGAAGAACTAATAAAATTATAGGCATGTTAATAAAATGTCTGTCCGCTTGCTTTAACACATTCTTAAATTAGTCGATAATGTAATATGTTCTTAAAAATAAAGTATTGTTTATAATAAAGCGTAGCCTTATATAGAACCTTGTGTTGAGTTTTTTATGTTCTTCTATAGGCATGATGAGCAGATGGGTTCTCCTTTATTTGCTTTATTGAGGCACTTGATTATCATCATGGGTTAGATGAGATCTTCATACCATCCGTGACTTAATTTTCACTTGGTCCTTATGTGGTATTGAACTTTGGACCTTGTGATTGTGACCTTGGAGCACTACCATTATGCTATGGACTCACAGGTCAAATAGCTTGCATTCTAGTAATTTCTTCTGTATTATTTTTCGAATTATACTTTTTTAATCTATATCTTTAGGTTTTGCAATAATCAATTAAAATTTTTTAACTTGTTGTATACATTAACTTATTGTTTTAATTATTATTGAATTAGAAAAAAGTTGACTATAATAGCTTTATTGGCTTGAATAGTAAAAATAAAAAGATTCTGTTTAAAAAATAATAATACGAAGAAATGTTACTTAAATCTTATTAATTAATGATCTTAGAATTGAATAAATCTAATTAGAAAAGAAAAGAGAACTGGAACATAAATTCCTTTTTTCCTTTTTCAATAATATTATTTGAATATATACAGTGGCAATCATAATTAATGCAACAAAAAAATAAAATTCATTAAATTGAAATATTTCACGAAAATTAAAAGTATCCTCTTTTTTTTTTTTAATAATTCTGTTCATTAATAGTATCAGTTTTGTTTATTAAATTTTAATGGTCATTATTATTTTCAATCTCAAGATAAATATACAATTATTACAAAATATGTGTTGCATTAGTTATGATCATTTTATGAAAGATCAGTCAGTTATAGTTGTGCTACATAAGTATTATATAAAAGGTAATTTTATTGAGGTTTGTTTACATATTATATCATGTTACAGCTTTTTGGTCAGAAAACTAAGATGCAAAGGTACTGTACGACTTCAAAAGAATGTGTATAAGTTTTTTTTTCTCTTCAAAATGGATACACTACAAGGCAAATAGCAAAGTTAAAAAATATTAACCCCTTGACAGTTTCTTGTATTAGTAAAAGATGGTATGAAAAATGTTTCCTTGAAGATGCAGTAAGGTTTGGTTGATTACCTTTCATAAATGAATCAATAAAAAAATTATTCACCTTATTACCTCCCAAAGGTGCTTATCTGTAAATAAAGTTTAAAGACACATAGTAAAAAAAAGAAAACATTAGCATCCCATTACCCACTATTCATTGTATATTATGGAACAATAGTTTTGTATCGAGAGTAAAAAAAAAACCCTCTACCTAAGTAAAAAACATCAAAAAAAATAATTAGAATTTGTGTGAAATTACATACACTTGTTAAGGTTTTGCAAGTTTAGTAATCAGAAGACCTTAGTAGGAGAAGAAATTCACTGGCATCATACCGAAGTATCTAAAATCTTAGATACAGGTTACTTGGATTATCAAAGATTGATCAAAAATTATAGTCAGATAAGTTCAAGTTTAAAATTTTTAGTTTAAATAGGAAGCAATATTACTAGAAATATTCAGAGAGCCATTAAATCAGTTTCATATTGAACCTATAGTAAAATTTGAAGGTAGATCAATAATAATTTGGGGTTACTGTGCATCTCGAGACATTGATAGTTTTTGTAAGATTAATAATATTATGAATACTGAGCTGTATCTAATGATGGGTCCCTAAAGTATTTAGCATATAAAATTTCGCAGATCACTTATGTCTTTTTTTGAGGGACAAAATTCATAACTCTTCACTTCAATAGGGACAAAAATCAGGAAATGCTATAAATCAATAATTTGGATAATAAAGAACAATTGTGGGTAGTTTTTTTATAGTTATTAATTAATGTTTCCTAGTAAGGGACATTTGACTTATGTCCCTGCCTCCCCCTTTAGGGACCTATCTTTAGCTGGATCAATAGATATTTTACAAAGATCTTATAAATACTATTAGAGATCATGGGTTCATTATCAAAAATATTATATTCCAATAGGATAAAGATCCTAAGTATACAGCAAATTCAACAAAACAGTGGTTTAGGAATATAGAGTTAAGGTATTAAATTGGCATCTACAATTTCTTGATATGAAGCCTATTGAACATTTATAGAATTAAGTTGATTATTTTTTTAGCATATTCCTGGGAAATTTCAGGTAAGGAGGACTTGTGGAACAAGATACAATAGGGTTGGCAAGAAATGATGTTAATATCTGTATCAACCAGATTCATTTTATGCTTGAAAGAATTGGTGATATAATAAAGGTACAAAGTGACTATACAAGATAGTAAGATATTCAAATCCTATTTGATATAAATAAAAAAAAATTTTTTAGTTAAATTTAGTTTAGTTTTATATGTTATATTTGAGTTGTGTTTAAAACAAAAATAAGTAATGCAACAATACTTATTGAATAAATGTATAATTTGTAAGATAATTGTCTTATTGATCTGTATTTAATTTTTATTATTTAAAAACAATACTATTAATGAATAAAATCCATAAAAAAGCAAAAGAATATCTTCAAATTTGCACAAAATATTTTAATTTAATGAAAAAATTTTTGTTGCACTAATTATAATTACTGCTATAACTTGATATTTGTTATTTTTTATTAATAAAAATTTAATATAAAAGACTTTTAATACTATATAATTGATATATCTTTCTTATTTAACTTTTCTATTATAGATAAAAAAATATTTTTAGAATTTTTAGATCACTAAAAGTTATATTTTTGTTTATTAAAAAAAAAAATAAAAGTAACTCTTTAAGTAAATTATCAAGTTTGTATAAAAAAAGCATTGAGATTTTATTAACAAAAAATATAAAATTTTTTTGAGAATTAGTAAAGACGTTATTTTAGGCTAAATAGTTTTTTTTTTGAAAAATAAGTGGAACCAATTTTATTAAATTAAAATAAACAAGTAATTTCATTTTAGAGAAGCTATACTTTAAACAATTACAAATTTAATTATTATATTATAATAAAATAGTGATTAAAATTCTTGCTGTCTGATAATTTTGCAATTTCAAGAGGCCAATATATATAAAATACTGATATTATTTCATTCTCTAGTAAATATGAGAGAGAAAGGAGAGAAAAAAAATAATTGTAAAAATAAATTTTATATCTATATTATAATACTTAAAATAACTTAAAAAACCGTTAAAAAAGATATTAAAAATAAGAATATATATTCGTTAGAAAAAAGTTTTGACAGAATATTATGTATATAATAATATTAGATTCAAAGTAGGTTATTATGGTTATGTCTTGTGAATTCATTTAAAAGGAAGTGAAATACTATTATATATTATTACTTTACAGTTAATACAGAAAAGAAACTGTCACTCAGTTCATAAATACCTTATCAAAAACCCAGTGAAAAAAGTGTAGTAAGATCTGCTTCTTTTTTTATATTCTCTAGAGTTGTGCCAATTATATTAGTTTTTAATTATAATAAAGTCTTCTACTTAAAAACATAGCACTTTATTTATATTTACCTAAGATTGTTTTAGTAGTGCAAGAAACTTAAACTATTTCTTTTGATAAAATTATTCTCCAATTAATTTTTAACTATATTCAGAAATTAACCATCAATGTTAAATAAAAAGTAGGATTTTTTTAAGATGTTTATCTATCTAGTTGTATTTGTATAAAGATAGGAAAAGGAAACAAATTATAGTATAGATTGCTCTCCATTTGATATTACTATTTATTAAAGATAAGGGATTAAATTTCATAAGAGAAGGAATCAAAGAAGAAACCAAATATAACTGTGTAGATTTATGCAATATAATATATTTTATCCTGTTATATCAATGAACCAGTATAATAAATAGAGAAATATATATTAGGCCTTCATATTTTAAAAGCTTGATTAATAAAAAGGTATTAGTAAATCAAATTTCTTACTTTTTTTATAGGGTGCATAATAATATAGAAGGTGTCAGTGTCTTGTATCCATTTACATATATTAATTTATAACTTTTGATAAATATCAGATTTTTATAAAACTAAAGAAATATATTTAGATATATAATAAAATCAATAGGAGCTTGTTTATATTTTTTTACTAATGTGATTTTACTGAGCCAATTAATTTATAAGAAACTTTATACTATTCAAAATTCAGGATCAAACTGAAATAGACAAAATTCTTCAAATAAAACCAAGAAAGAGATTTATTAGGGCCTAAATTATAATAAAAGTAATAGATAAATTACATTCGTGATAGCTCTTTCATTGCAAAAACAACTCTATAACATTTCTCTATTTATTAGATAAATAGTAGAATATAACTTTTTTTTCTTTTAAAACTTTCTTGTCATAAATAAAAAAAGTATTTCATGACTATTCAGGTTATTAGTAATCAAGCTTTTATATAAAAAGGAAGTAAACAAGAAGTGGTAATTGATGTGACTCCTGAGATACTTGTAACAATCTGCACCTACTTTTTATTTAGAAATTGGACTCGGATATATATAACTAAATTTTGGATCACTTTTGAGTAAAAATCATAATATGAAAAGATATCCAAATTATATTATCAAGAAGATTAATTATATTTAACATAAATAATAATCTTGAATAGTAGTATTAGAAAATAAGTAATCATTCATTTATTTTTCTATTTTTATTTCTTTTATTATTTTTTTTTATATTATATAAGTGTTCAAACTGATATGTCATATAACTATATATTTTACTTTATATTTCTATTATATTTATTTATGTATTAAAAATATATATAAATACAAATGCTTTTAGAGCCTCAATAAAGATAACTTTTAATTGTTTTTAAATAACAATACTTGTTCATTGACTTTAATACAAACATTTTTAAGTCTTTTACAATATAATTGTAAATTATTATATCAAACAAATAAACAAAACTGAGCCAGCTTAATAAAATAATAATAATAATAAAATCCAATAATTAAACTTATAAAATAGAAAAAATAAATATTAAATATAATGTGAAGCTAAAATAAAATCTATTTTAAAAACAGAATATAATTATAATCAAATTATAATAAATTATATATAGTATATTAGTTAAAAGAAAACAAAGCTTTCATAAAATAGATTGAAAACAAAAAACAATCCCAAAAAACTCTTTTTGCTAATTCTCTAACCATACACAAAAAAGATGTTCACAAGAAGTTTTATACTTCCTTGCTAATAAAGACTTTATACTCTCATTAAAACAGCTTGAAGCTTGTCTTCATATATCTCTTCTAGCCTCCTTTACTTGTTTACAAACTCTTTTGAATAAAAACTTGGATCTCTAGTGATCTGAAAAGACTCAAGTATGCACCTCTTCTACTAAAGGCAAAAAGGTTCTAGAAAGTAATAGAACTGACAAGTAGAGTGTTATCTTATAAAGCTGAAAGTAATAGAATATAGAGATTTTATTAGTAAGGGAAGACTTATTATTCACCTTTTCATGCTTTTCTATTCCTTCTTAAAGTATTTACTATTTTTCATAGTTTTTCTAAGAGATTTTGCCTATCTCAGTTTGACCCTGAATTTCTGGTAGCGCAATATTACCAGGCTTTTGATTGATTAACATAAAACACTTTAATAACTGAATGTAAACAAGTTTCTACTGGTTATCTCACATATTTCAATGACATTATTGATAATTGAAAGAGTTGATTGGTGCTTCATTTTTGCCCACTTCTTCAATTGAGTTAACCTACAGATCCAGTTATATAAGGCCAATAAGATATGAGCAACAAGTTTTTAGGTAGTAAAAATACTTCTATTTGTTTAAGCTGAGATCTTTCTCTCTTATTATCTTAGTTAAGCAAAGTTCAAGACCAAGGTCTCCTTTTTATTCTAGTCAGACAATAAGACTGAATGGTCTTTAGCCCATATTGAGCTCCAACCCTTTTGTTACAGTTAAAAAGACATTTCCCCAGAAGTTATTGAAGGATATTGCAATTGACAAGGATCTCTATTGCTTTTGAAACCTCACACCATTACAAGGCAAAAGAATTATTGAGAAATCTGGCCTTTTGGATAATGGAAGATAATATAAATAAAATTTCTTTAATTGAATATGGCTACTGGAAGGTATTATACTAAACAATATAATCTAGTTCCTACTAGGTTACATAAGAATCTGGGATCCATTATAAGTCACCTTTCTATCACAGACAAATAAAAAATCACTACCCAAAAAAAGTTGTAACCAAGTGTATCTTGAAGTAAAGGTTCTCACTAAATAATAAGTCTTCTTAAATAATATATAAGAAAAAAATCAAAATCAAGAATGGATAAGTTTCTCATATGGTCAAAAAAAGAAAGGATATACTAATCATACATTTTTTATTAAGAAGAAATCCTAAGAAGCAGGTCTTTGGAAAAAGCTGAAAATCTTTTTTTTTATATTTTTACTTTTTCATTTTATGTTATCTATTTAGACATTTTTAGATATCTCCCCTTTCCTTTTTTTCAACCTATTCTTTTGTAGTTTCCTATATTATAGCACTTAAATTGACATATGGCAGTGCAATCTGCTAGCAATAATGCAATAGACTAGGAGAGTTTTTACTTAAAGATACTGCAAAGCAAAATATTGTTTTCAAGGCTAAACTTAAAATCTTTTATGCTTATGAATTAGTTAAATTAGAATAATAGGTTAGCTGTAATATGTATTATACTGCTCAAATGAAAATATACTTATATTTTCAATTGATTAATAAACTGATAATCTAGCCTGGCTACAGGTACTCAAAAAAAAATAAAATAAAATAGATTAAAGCAAACTTATTTATTTATTTTTTTTTTTTAAAGTTGGTAAAGTCATGTTTGTAGTTTTTATTTAATCATTAATACCTTCTTATATACACAAATTCAATTGCGAGAAAATACATTTATGATAAAAAAAAACTATAGACTCAGTATCATTCGAACCTTGTGACTTGTTGCAGTTCACCTTGATGGGTGAATATTAGTATGTCATGACTTTGCTAACACTAATACTTACAGAAAATAAAAAATTAATTGAGCAACCATTTTGTATGATGTTTTTCATGTTGTGATTTGTTAAATCTATCCATAACTGTATGGCAGTGTTGGGTACTTTGCTGTTCAGTAATGTTTCCCCATCCTTTAGGCATTTGTTGATATCACTTGTTGGTCTTTTCTTCATTCTTTTGATTATTTCCTGTATTTTTTCCCATTCTACTATCAATTCATATCTTAGCTTCCAGACCCTCTTCTTTTCTTCCCAAAAAAGGGCTATGGTTGACTTAATCGCTATTTTTGCTGATTCAATATTTCCTGTGATTTCCTCTGCTGTTTTCATTATTTTGTGGCTGATAACTTCTCTGATAATGTCTGTCCAATCCATTACTTGATTCCATTTTGTCCAGTCTGCTGGTGTTTTTGGAGGGAGTGAATGGTTCCATTTGTTTAGCATGGGTTTTGTTTGTTTGTGACCATTCATTCTGGCTGCGCATTCTTGTGTGAGAAATGTGATGTATTTTTCTATTAGTCTTGTCTTGTTGGGTCCGCATGTAAAGGGGTGCAAGTCTTTCTCCTCCTGCTTTCTGCAAATTTTATAGATAGGGCTTTTGTATAGGTGCGATTTTCTTTTATGCAGGTTGCCCATTGTAGGGTGCTCATTGAGCCATGTCTTGAAGCAGAATATCCTGTATTATGGTCCTTGGCATCTATTTGCGTTGTTGTGATTTTGGATGGTATAATTGTTTGTATAGTCATGTTCCAATCGATCTTTTTGGCTTTGGATCCATTTAACCAGTCTTGTGTTAGTCTTAGGGTTCTCCACTTACTTGCCCATTTCGTCTTGAGCAAGGTCTTCCCAATTATTTTGAAGGGAAAATCTATAAAGGATTGGTTCCATTTGAGTATTACCATAATACTTGTATTGTTTAGCTCTTGGATCTTGACTATATCTTTATAATTGTTTGCTAGTATTGTTGCTGCGAGTTTATCTGCTCATTCATTTCCATGAATTCCTGAGTGACCCTTGATCTTGGTCCAGGTGACTTGATATTTTGTGTTGTTATGATTTCGCAGATTGTGTTTACCAGGCTACTATTTGGGCATACTTGTTTTCCTTTGTTCTTGTGTGTCCTTTAGAAAGTCTTATTTATCGCATTGATTGCTCCTTGGCTATTTGTTAAAATGTTCACTTTCTTGTGTGCACTCATTGTACAAATTGCTGTTAGTATTGCTGTAAGCTCTGCTCTTATAGAGGATGGAGTGTCTTGTGTTTCAGCTTGGAATGTTGCAACTTCTATTTCTTTCTTTGTTATAGCTACCCAGCCTATTCCCATCCTGCTATTCCTATAGCATCTTGAAAATAAGCCATCAGTGTATATCTGTAGATTGTCATTTATGGCCAGTTCTTGTGCTACTTGTTGGAGTTTGAGAAGTGCCCTTGAAGGGTCTTTCAGTCTCTTATAAATTAAGGCTCTTGTGTTTGATATTGGATCGAGGTTTATGGTTGGGAGGTTGTATCAGAAAGCTGTATGTCTATTTCTCTTAGGGTATACTCTATGCCTTTAGAAGAGGATTGTAGTCTGTTGATGTAGGGTTTCTTCGTATTAGTTTCTTGTTGGCTAAAAATACACCTTTTTGTACTTCTTTGGACGTTTATGTTGACAGATCTTGTCATGAGTTGGGATATTATGCATTGTTGTTGATCTTTGTAACCTTTCCTGAGTTCTGGGTTGTTGAAGGGGCAGCCTTTACACTTGAATATTGGGGATGTCTGTTCTTTCCGGATCATGTGGTTAACTATTATATATTGATTGTCTCTGAGTTTCTTCTTCTTTGTTATTATTGTTATCCTGTTATTTTTTGTTGCTAGCCACTTTATTGTCTGTGATTGTTGGATGGGTAGCACTGGTGTGTTGGTCCAGAATTTTTTCATTTCAGATGAGCCAGTACTGTCATTGTTGATGAATGCTATTCTTTTTTGCATCTCTATCTTTGTTGCTGTCTTATCGATTGTGATATTATTCAGTTCCTTGAACCAGAGTAATGTTCTGCCTTGTTTCCCTCATCTGGCTCTCACCTGTTGTCAAGATAGGTTTCTTGTTTGATCGTCGTTGAGTAGTTGATTATAAAAAAAAATTTTTTTATGTCTGAGGAAGTCCCTATATTTATTGTACCATTCCTCAGGTACCATTTCCTTGATTGCTTTACCTTCTTTCCTAACTGGTTTTCCAAACCATGTATGTTCTACTGGAGCAAATATAATGCCTTGCAATTTGAGCATGTTGAGGATCTCATTTGTCAAGCTTCTTTTTCTTTTTATCCAGAAGGGCTGTCTGTCCATCAAGATCGATATATTAGACCAGTATTCGTTTTGAAGGTGTTGTAGTCTAAACTGTATTGTTATGCCACTTAAATTGTGACTGTTCAATCTATTGTAGAAATTCTTTCCATGTATAAGGATTTGTCTATCCCATAAGTTGAATAGTTTATACCCGAAGTCTACATGGATGATACTGTTTGGGGTTGTTGCCAATAGTTCTATCTTATGCTTAAAGACTTTGTTGATTTTGCTGCTTATTTTGTCGTATTCTTTTTCTGAGAGGACTAGGTCATTCAACAAATATTCTATTGCTGGGTAAAGAGCATAGTTAATAATATAACAGATCTGTTTGTCAGTTATCTTCTTCCATGCTAACATTCTTGTGATGGTATCTACTTTACTTCTGATAATGTCTTTTTGATGTGCTTTCTTTCCATCTTCTGATATTCATATACCTAAAATTCTGGTTGCTTCACTTTGTTGTAGTGGGAGGATCTGTGTTCTATTTAACTGGACGCTTGTTTCCCTATTCACCTTGCTTACGTTATCACAAATCAGTAATGATTTTTCACTGTTGAC
This sequence comes from Acaulospora colombiana, assembly GCA_910592055.1. Taxonomy (NCBI): domain Eukaryota; kingdom Fungi; phylum Glomeromycota; class Glomeromycetes; order Diversisporales; family Acaulosporaceae; genus Acaulospora; species Acaulospora colombiana. Next base: position 13,635 of record CAJVPT010000369.1, read on the forward strand.
TTGTATGTCATTTATCTTCATGAACTCTGCTGCCTTATTCAATATGGCCTGCATGAAGGTTTGACTGTTTACAAACCATGTTGTGTCATCTATATAGACTGTTGCAGTAATATTGGTTTTTTTGGTTATTTCACTGATCATTTTCCCTTTGTCCGGTAGTGTCAAATCTACTGGAACCTTGATCTCCATTGTATACCCTATGTATCTGTCTTCAATTTCTTGTAATAGGGGATCATAAAAAATTCTCCATAGCATTGGAGAAATAGTGTCCCCTTGGTCAATCCCATAATGGACAGTGTATTCTTCTGTCAGGCCATATGCCATGATTACTCTATTTTTTCTGTTTGTTAGTAGATGGTCCATGATACTTATTATTTTTTCTGGTATGTGAATTCTTTTAAGAGCTCGAATCAACATGTCTTTGTTGATAGAATTGTATGCTTTACTAATGTCCTGACTAAAAATCCAAGCTTCTTTCTTGAACTCTCTGACTTTCTCCATCACATTGTTTAGAATGTGGATTGGTTCTTGTGTACTTCCTCCAGGTAATCCTATCCAGTTGTTGGTACATCGTATTTTGTGTTTGATACATGTTTTCATTATCCTTTCTGTTAGAATGCTCATGAATATCTTTCTGTTGTCTCCAACAGTATAATCGGTCGTGTTATATTAATGTCTTCCATCCAGTCTTTGGGTTTAGGTATGGGATATATGTTACCTTTCTTCCAGTTATTGGGAACCTCCCCTTCCTTTAATACTTTGTTGAACAGTATCTTCATTAACTATAATCTAGCCTTCCCTAGATTTTTTAGCATAATGTAAGGGATTTCTGAAGGTCCTAGTACACTAGTTTTCTTTGCTTTATATATTGCATTTTGTATGTCTGATGAATCTATCAGTTTTAGTGTATTGCAAAACCAGTCCTCCTTAATGTTTGCATTGGGCTTATACTGCTGTTTCCAGTGTGGATAGTCTTCAATGTTTCTTGTTTGTCTTGGACCCATCCATTCCTGGAAGTGTTTTTTGATCTTATATTTAATGGTTTCTGGATCTGTTATAATCATAACTTCTTCCTTTCCTTTTCTTTTCACCAATTTCAGAGTGTTAATTGCTCTTGGTTGATGGTCCAGGATACTGTTGATCATTTTCTTGTGGTTTTCCTCCAGATGCTTGTACCTATTCTAAATACATTTGGTGATCTCCCTTCCTTTCTCTTGTTCAATCTTGATCCTCGATATTGCCTGCTCTGCCTCCCATATTTCCTTGGTCTCAGTCAGCCACTTGTGTAGCTCTTTTCTGCCTTGGTTTAACTCTCTTTGAAAGAGGGGTGGTGTGTTTAGTGTCCTGGTTGGTATGTTGATCATTTCGATCTCCTTCTCTATTATTTTGTTCATTGTCTTTGTTCTGGCCTCTGGATTCATTAGCCATGCTTGGCATTTTCTATATATACTGTCGATCTTCAGCTGTTTCTGCATGAGATACTTGTATTTGGACTTGTGGACTGTCATTATGTTTCTACTGCGACGTCTTTTTTTAAGTGTTGTTTTTGCTGCACCTGTTATTGATTCCTTGAAGTATAGTCAGATTTCCTCTGTCGACTTTGAATTTATGCTTGGGAAACTTTCTGCATTCCTGTCTGTTCTTTCTTTGAAATTGTTTCATTGCTTTGGGCTGGAGTTTGCATAGTCTATCTTTTTCTGCCTACTATTATTTCTGTTTGCTAGTTTGGCTCATGAAGTGTGTGGCATACTGAGCTAGAGTACTACTAGCTTATTGTTACTTTTGATTACTGTTTCCAGTGAACTGTGTTCTGTACTTATGATGTGAGGAAGTAAGGAATTCGTTACCCAGATGTAATCTAGCCTGCTCCCATATTTGTTCTTAGGTTTGTGATATGTATAGCTCCTTTCAGATGGATGGACTTGTTTAAACATATCTATTAAATCAAATGCTTCCAATGTGTCGATGATAAGTCTTGATTTGTTTTGGTTATTTCTTTCCATTGTTAAATCCAGACTCGTGTCTGCTATTTTGTTCAGATCCCTCATTACTATTATTATCATATTCTTGCTTTTACCTTTGCCTATCTTACTTTTGATTCACTGTTGTAGCTTTGCTCTTTATGATTTCTTTGCTTTGTTCACTGAGTTATATACAATTATAATTCTATATCTGATTTTCCCAGTAAAGGCCATGTTGATTGACAAACCTCGGTTAATACATATCTCTGTGTTATAAACATGGGTTGTCCATTTTCTTTCTATCAATATACTAACTCCTGTTCCTGTATTTGTTGAGTTGATTTGGTTAACCAGATTTAATATTTTTTCTCGTCATCATGCCATTTGGGTCTTTCAGGAAGCCATATTTCTGTGACTCCCAGGATATCTATTTGATTCTCTTGACAGTATTCTAATAGTGCTAGTTTATCCGCTTCTATGTTTATTCCTCTGACGTTGATTGTTCCTACCTTCCAGTTTTCCTACTCTATGTTTGTTTCTTCTTCTATATATAGTTATCTTGTTGTAGTATTTTTTCCTTCCTGTTTTCTAATCATAGTTGCTGTTACTCTTTTATCCAACATGTAAACCTGATGTTTGATGGTGTTTATATCTGCCTGTAGTTGCTTGAGAACTTCCAATACTTTTTCTGTCTGTCCTGATATATGGGGAAGTCCTTTTGTGACACTAGTGTATGTATGTTCCGGGCTGTTTGTGTTCATGGAGATGGGTCTTCGGACTTGTCTGGGAGGTGGTGGTCCTTGTTGTGGATGTGTCACTAGTTTGGATTGTCCCAGTCTATTTCTAATGTCCCTTTGTGTTGGGTTTTATTTGGTCAAGGTGCATAATCTGGTGTCATCCTCGTATGCCCCACAGTTGATACAAAGTCTTGTTGATCTTGATACCTAGATTAGTTTCTTGTTTTTGATTTGGAAGGTGTTACTTCTTGCTTTGTCCAGGTCTTGTATATCTTTGAAGTACAAGATCACAAAGCGTTTGTTCTGGTTTAGGTGATTCAAGGGGAAGTAGCATGCCTATGCATTTGTCTGATTTATTATTCCTTGAATTTCTTTAACAAAGATTTCTTGTAGAAGATTAGCTAAGGTGGTGCTATACTGGTTCCTTTTTTCCTTTGTAATATGGGTTTTGATTATAGGAAATATGCGCATACAATAGTTATCCTTGTATAGGGCCCACTTGCGAGCTTGTTCTTCATATGCTTCTGTTGAGTTAAATTGAACTGTTCCAGATTGGACGGCCCCAGTCAGTTGTAATGTGATGTATTCTATTATCAATTTGTCATTGAATAAACTAGTGATATCTTGTTTTTTGTAGTTAATGGGAATGTCCCAGATCCTGATTGAGCGGTTCTTTCCTTTTGTAGTGCCGATCGGTGAGACTACTCTTGATTTGGTAATTTCATTATCAGTGATCTTGATCTCGCATGCAGCTTGAGCCTTATAGTATTTATCAAAGATGGCTGCAATTTTTGGTATTCCTGCAAGCTCTTCTACTTATACGTATTTCAGGGATTTCAGATGTCCCCAACTATTTCTAATGTACTGGAGTTTTTCTTGAAGAGAGTTTCCAGGTATTTCTTTAGGGCTGCACTAAACCTTGCCAGGTTGGAGCGTATCTTGTCCAGCTTTGTCCATGCCTTCTTTTTGGTTGTTGTTTAGCTGTTTGCATTTTTTTGTAAGTTTATTTACTCGTAGTAATGTCATTAGGGCCATCATTGTTTAAATCTTTTCCACTTTGATTCTCAGGTGTTGTTGAAGTGATCGTGATTGGAGAAGTTAATCTTGAGATTTCTATCGCTTCTTTCTCTTGAAAGACTTCTTTTGTGATAACCTATTCTTATTCCGTTGGCTTGCTTGCTATCATGTCTTCGAGCTCTATTGTTTCTTGCTATTCCGGATTGTCTTGGTATTCTTCAGATCTATTAGGGTCATTGGATTGTTCTGAACAGGTTCTTTGTTTCTTGACTGATGACATGGGGTTGAACTTGTTTGCGAGTTTTGTTTTTAAGAGTGGTTTGGAGATCTTGCCACTGCCTATAATGATTCTCTCTCCAGTATAATTGACTGTTCTGTCCTTCTTTCTTAATCTTGATGCCATGTTTGTTGTTGTTAAAGCTCTTTGTAAGCATAGGTTTTTTTCTTGCAAACTTTGGTTGTTAACATAAAAGGAAATTTTCAGAAATTTTGATGTGTGTGGACAGATTAAAAAAAACTTATAATACTAGATGAATCTCTTTTTATTAGTAATATATAGTAATAAAGGATTTTTTAATTAAAAAATATCAGTTTCTATAAATAAAACTGAAAAAAAAGTGATTTAAATATTGAAAAAGGATATTTTAGTCTACAATAGCAATAAAATTAATAGAATAGAATAATTATTATAAAACCTTTTGGATCTAAAAATAAAAAATATATAAATTGATTATAATAGTTATATTAGTCAAATTCTAGTATTTTAAAGAAGACTATAATTTCTAAAAAGAATTAGTTTCTTTTTAGATAAAAATAATATAACAATTTTTTTTTTAACTGGTTCAGCCTTGTTTTATTATTGTTTTCAAATTACATTTATATAGTATAGCTGGTACTAAGGTATAGGGATGTAGTTTCAATAATAACAAAACTTGATAAGCTATAAACTACCTTGTAGCTTATTGTCCTTTCTTTGAGAGAAAGAAATTAACATGGCAATGTTGTGCTAGTTATTAGATAAAATGATAATAGTGTAAAGATGTTAGTGTTGTATTTTATATATTTGTTTGTATAGCTATTGATTATTCTGATCAGGTTTGTATTCTGGTCCTTTGCTGTTTGATCAAGTTGGTTTTCTTGGGTCTGTTGCTACTTGTCTTGGGTATGTTTGATTTATTTTATTGTTCTGTTTGTTGGGGAGTTGGGGCTTGTAAGTGGGATTCTTCACAATGTGCTTTCCAGATATCATGTAGGAGTTTTTTCCATCCTCTCATTGTATTGATGATAACTGTTGCAATTGTCTTGCTACTGGTTATTAGCTTGTTGAGTGTTCCTGAGATTTCTTTTATAACCACTCCCCTGATAAGTAGCTTAAAAGTCCTGAATATATTTAGATGGATGTGTTGTTGTATGATATACTTAAAGTCTTGTTTGTGTTCTTTGCAGATGTGTGAAGCTATATGTTTTATTAGAATTCTTTGAAAGTTTTTTCTCAGGTTGTCCTTCTGGTTGTTGCATAAAAAAGGATGGGTGGTATCTTCTGTTTCTTTGCATTTGTGACATTTGCTATCTCTATAGATTGAAGGATGTCTGCTATGCAGTTTGCTTCTGGTTGGTAGTTCGTCGTACCACAGGTTGAAGCTGAACTTTCTTAAGTGGTGATCCTTTTTTAATGTAATCTGTTCTTCTATATTGAAGGAATAGAAGCTATTAAAGATGTGTTTCCATTGTTTGTCTCTGAAATTATCCTTTATAAAACTGTTTTGAATTCTATTGAGCAGATGTCATCTGGTGAGTCTTATTGCTTTGTTGATTTGTTTTACCATGTTCTTTCCAGATATATCTATTAGTGTTTGGTCCCATTGAATATTGACTGGTGGTGACTCTGGTAATGCTTTCTGATGTTAACGATCATTCTGTTGGGTTTTATGTCTTGTGATATGGGATCGATTTTGAACAGTCTGTTTACTTTTTTATTAAGAAAAATACTTGTATATGTTTTGACATTGTGAAAAATTCTAGTTAGGCTCAGGTACTTATTTATGTAATTGTATATATCCAGGATTTTTTGATTTTGATGTTGTTTCTTTCTTGATCTGTGACTGTCTGATGTGTTTGCCAGATTTATTATTGCATTAAGACTATCTGTGTATAACTGGACTGTGATATCCATGCCCAAAATGTTGATTACTATTACTATGACCATGAGCACTGCCCTTGTAGATAATATGTGCAACTGTGTCTGTCCCTGGAAGGTGTATTCTCTCCCTTCTTTATTCTTAATGACCTAGCAGAAGTCCATGTGTGGTCTGCTGCTGTGGTCATATACTGATCCATCTGTATATATTGTTACTTGCTAGTATCCTTTGAGCTGATATTGTATGGTCCTTAATTCTTTTAGCTCGGAGTCTTCCAGGCTGAGAGTTTTATTGATATTCATCGAGTCTGGTTAACTATTATTTATCTGTAGCTTTGAATATGAACTGTTTTCCTAAGGTGTTTCTATTAAGTCTCATAGTTTCTTTGTTGTGGATCCTGGTGATATTCTGTATCTTAGTTTTGTTGCATGCTCCTCTGTCTTCCCTTGGGATGATATATTTGATTTTTCTATTGGGATCTAGATCATATGTTGTTTTCTAGTTGAGTATGTATATGATTCTAGTAATGCATCTCTTTCTATTATTATGCTACTCTTGTATTTCTCTAGTGGAGATGCCCCTGTGGCTCTCATGTAGTGTGTATAAGTGACTAAGTTGAGGTTGTCATTTCATTTTTTCTTGCCTATAATTTTAACCTGGTATTTAACTGTAACATTCCAGTATGATGTGTGTGTTTTGTTTGGACCAGAAGTCTGCCTTGATAAAAGGTCCTGTGGTTACCAGTAGTTTTTGTTAATCTGTCTTGTATGTATGTTGTGGCTGTGAGGTTATCTATGAGATTGTTGTACCATTTTGGAGTTCTTCTTTTCCTTGTCTGATTGATAGTCCCTATTTCTCTCCAGTGTAGTATTCACATTCCTGTTGAGTTTAGGACCTGTCTGGCAAACATTAAGTTGTGTTTTCTGAGTATTTGTCTGTATTGGTGATATAATACCTTGGATATAAGTTCCTCGATCGTACTGTCTATTCTCTCTATTTTCTGCAATATTCTGAAGTTGGAATTTAGGTGGAACTAAAAGCCATGTCTTCTCAGGAGCCATAGAATATCGTGATATAGGTTTTACCCTGTCTTTAGGAATGGTTGGGTGAGGTACGATGTGACTGACTCTATTGACCAAAACATGTTCTGCAAGTTTTGCAGGCCTATTCTGAATATTTGGCTTAGCAGTCCTTTGTCCTTGATTCTTTTTGTTCAATTTCTTATATGTAGTTGCATCTGTCTGTCCCATATATGGTCTATTCAGTATTCACACCAGTTGTATAGGAGTGTGTTTGGAAATGTGGTGGCATCACATATTTGTGTTTATATCTTGACACAATCTTTCCCATGAGGTGGTTGCAGGTGCTTTCTGGAAGTACTATGTTATTCAGGAAGTATTCTATGCTTGGCATGAGTACATGATTTATTATATATCTTATCTACTTGTTTGTGGTTGCCTTCTAGCCTATTAGCTTGCTTGTTTTTGTATTTTTTTAATGATGAGCTGTTTCTGATATGTCTTCTTTCCTGAGCTGTCCAACTATATGCCGAGCATTCTTATTGGAGTACCTGGTGTGCTACCCTTTATTGAGCCTCCTTTGAGTATGAAGCTTCATTCAAAATCCTCTATTTGATCATTAATTATAATTAGTTATGATTTTGTGGGTTTATCTCTATGTCATTGTGGTTATAGAACTCTGTTGCTATGTTTAGAATCTCTTGTAGTTCTTCTGAGCTATTTGCTAGCCATGTTGTATCATTCATATAAATGCTGGCTTTGACTTCCAAGTGTCTTTCTCTATATAGTTTTTCTATAGAGCTTTTTATACTGTTATGGATCATGTGGGGGACGCGATTTACACGTAACGGTCTAGAATCCAAAAACCTGAAAGTCTGGCATGAATTATTGAGTGTCGCAAGGTAAGAAACTATAGATAAGGCTCAGGTACTGATAAGGAAACTGTGTGTAATTGAAAAGTATAGAAAGTTTAGCAAAGCTTAGGGTTAGTATAGCCAATTATAAAGTAGATAGCCATTGTTAGATAGAAAAGTATAAATAGCTTACCAATGTATGCTGAAAAGGCAGAGCTGAATGTGTTAGGAAAAACAGCCCTCATTAAGAATAGAGATAAGAGTTAGTGATATACCAAAGAAACAGAATACAATAAAGAGACACTTATCTTTGGCCAAGTCAATCACAACACCTCTGTCTTCACTAAGTGTTCTTTATAGGAGGCATTCTCTTCTTTGTGTCATTTGTAAGTATTCTTGAGAAGTCTGGGTTATGCGAAGTGCTACGGATTAGTGACAAACTTGCCGGGATAGCTCATGACAATACTGGTCATATATCTATATCCTTTTCTTGATGAGTCAATCTCTGTTAGCAGAGGATCATAAAAAATACACCAAAGGAGTGGTGAAATTGTGTCCCTTTGATCTATACTATCCATTACCTTGTATTGAGATGTAAGTCCATGTGCTGTAATGACTTTATTCTCTCTGTCTCTAAGTAGGGCCTGTATGATATTGATTACCCTTTGTGGTATCTTAATGCGCTTCATTGCCTTTACTAGCATCTCTGTGTTGACTGAATCATGCACTTTGGTCATGTCTTGGCTGAAAATCCACAGTTTTTTCTTTTCTCTCTGTGCATATTCTATGCATGTATTCATTATGTATATAGAGACTTGTGTGCTGCTACCTGGAAGTGCTGCCCAGTTCAGTTCATTAAGGATATTATGTTCTGTGCAGCAGTGTGCCAGGTGGTCACTTAGAATTTTTGTGAATATTTTCCTTCCTGCGATAAGTAGTGTGATGGATTTAATTATTTTAATCCTGGTTTGCCAGTCCTTGGGTTTGGGAATCGGGTATATGTGTCCTGTACTCTATTCTCTCAATGTTTCTCCTTGTGACAGTATTTTGTTGTACAGGTCTGTGAGTTATACAATTGCCTTTTGCTCTAGATTTTTATATAAACTGTATGGAATGTCATCTGATCCTGGTGCTGATTTGAAGCTTCTGTCCCTGATTGCCCTATGTAGCTCTTGCGTGGTCATTTCTGCTATCAGGCTCTCGAACCAATGGTCTTGGACTCTATTGCTTAGTGTGTACTGTTCTACCCATTTGGCTAAGATTTTCACTGGAATAGTCACCTTGTGATGAGTCTAGGCTTCAAATTGTTCTATCACTCTGTTCTTGATCTCCTCTAGTTCTGTGATCACCTCTACTTGGTCGTTTCTTTCGATGACTAGCTTGTCTGTTAAAATGGATTTGTTGGGTCTCTCTAGATACTGTTTATCATGGATTTCTTGTTGTCCTGAAGCCATTATTGTCATCTTTCTATGTGTTGCTATATCCTCCTATTTTTCTGATAGTTGTTTATGAGTTTGGCAAAAGATTTGTACTGGATGATGTGGTCTCTGCATATCTTTTTCCATTGCATTTGCTTATTTTATTGACTGGATGGTTCATATGCTAGTAACTCCTCTATCAACTCTGAGAAATCCTTTTATATATTGTTGACTTGTTTTAGTATAAGACATTCTGTGTATTCATTAGGAGTGTCGATATTTCTTTGAAGAAGTTCTACCAGAACCTGGATGTTGGTAATTTTCTTGTACAGGGTTGGAGATTTTTCCAGTTTCTTGTTCCTCTTCTTAGATTTTATCTTGGGAATATGATGGCTTGCTGCTATGAGGAGGGCTTGTTTGAATCTGTTCTATTTGCCTTCTATGTTTTCTTGTTCTGATCCATCCCCAGTTTCTATGTTGTCTTCAACTGTGCTCTTGAATTTTTTCCACTGTTTAGTGTTTGTTTTGCACCAGTTGTACCATGGATTGCTTCTATAAATCTTCTGGTGACTGTTACTATTGAGTTGCCATATGTTCACTCTGATAATCATGATTTCGTAGTCACTCTTGTATAGGGTGTCTGGGTGGTCTATTATATGTGAGCTCCTAGTTTGTCAGGTTTCTTGTGGTTGATACCATATTTGATCGATTCTGCTGTGAGTTCCTCTGCTGTTGCTCCTTATGGATTTCTTCTGTATTGGGTTGTGCATTCTGAATATATCTATAAAGTTCTTGGTTATCAATCACTCCAGCAACTTTGACTCCAGTTGGCAGCTGTTGGTTATCTATGGAACTCCATTTGTCCATGGCTAGGTTGGGGGTGGTGTTGAAGTCTCCACCTATTATGATATGTATATTCATCCTCTCTGCCTATGTTATCCATTTCTCTATTGTGTTCTCTATCTCTGTCTTGTTTTTGTTGTTGCTGCTTCTTGATGGGAGGTATACTCCTATAATCCTGAGTTTGTGTTTTCTTGGGAATGCCATGTCTATCACTATGGCCCTTCCCTTGATTTCTTGTTTTTTAAATATCCTGGCTACGATGTTCTTATGTATAGCTATGCTAACTCCATATCCTATCTTTTGGTGTTTATCAATTGATATGGTCAACTAATACTTGTCATGTTTCCAGTGTTTAATCTGTTGTTTGTTTCTGTTGGTTTCTATTGTGATGATAATCTCCTAGTCTTACTCTGCGCAGTATTCCAGCCAGAAGTTCTATTTGTTGTCTTCCATCATCCCTCTAATGTTGTATGTTATGATTGTCCATGAGATATGATTGGTAGTATCATTCTTTTCTTTATATCCTTGACTTTGTTCTATGGTATGTTGTTTACTATGAGGTGGTCTTGTGATTGATATTTGTTCGGTGGTGTTAAGATTTTTTGTTTTCTACTTTCTTCTTTTTGGGGTTTTATTATGTTACTCTCCATCATGGTAATATATTGAATTACATCCCTCTGGGACTGTCTGTTGTGATAATTTGATAAGGTTGATTACCTCTTCCATTGTTGCACTCATTCTATTCGGTTGTTTTTGGTATGCTTCTTGGGATTTCTTTATGTCTTAGATACTATCGCTGGGAACTCTTGGTGGCTCCATGCTGTGAGTGTTTGTGTTCTCTTCCAGATTCTCCATGAGTTCAGTGATGCTTTCGGGATACCTGTTTGCGCACTCCTGTTTTAGGGTATCCACCCTTTCTGCTAGGTCTTTTAGATCATTCATCATTTATTTTATTTTCTTTTGAACTAATAACAGTATGTTCAAGATGTCATTGTGGCCTTGTTTGTCCTCTGGTCTTTGACCATATTTCAGGATGTTTATATAGCTCCTTGGGTTATCTTTAGTGCTGGGATGCCTTTGTGTACCTTGGTTGAGAGTTCTTCTGCTGCCTTGATGCATGATGATCCTGGGATTGTTCAACCTGTTTATGTGTTGTCTCGGTAGGAGTATCTCTGGTTTGTCAGGGCATAAATATATGTTGTGTTCTGGTGAGCCACAAATGTGTTATAAGGGGGTCTCTCATTGGATCCATTGTGTTTGTATTTCTCTTATTAGGGGGGCTGATGATCTAGCTACCTGGAGATCTTCTCTGGACTGAAAGGTGAATACGGCAAACCATTTAACCTGATTGTTGTTTTCCTGGAATATGTATATTGATTTTACTCTTGTGCTTGTGGTGATCACTGTCAAGTCAGATGTTGTTGTGTCAGGTGGTAGTTGGGTAAGGGTAGTGCTATAGTATTCTCTTTCTTCTTGGATTTCATGAGTTTTGTAGAATAGGAATATCCTATATAAATAGTATTCTTAGATAAGTGACCATTCTTGACTGATCTCTATATAGTCAGAGGTGTTAAAGAAGGTGATGTTTGCCATCTGGAATGATCCAGCTTTCTGTAGAGTAATATGGTTAATATTTATTTATTTATTAAAGAATTCTGCTAGATCCATTTTGGTAAAGTGTAGAGGAATGTCCCATACTCTGATTGTGCGAATGTTGCTCTCTTGGGATTCAAGAAGGACAATCTTCCTGAATTTGATGTTTTCATTCTCTGTGGATTTTGTTTCACATGCCATGTGTACTTCCTCTTGGTTGCTGAAAATGGTAGCAATTTGTGATTTTTCAATTGGATATTTGTACCTCACATATTTCAGGAAGGGAAGGTGCACCATTTTTGGTTGATGAATTCTATTTTTTCCCTGACGGTTTATCCAGAAACTAGGTCTGGATTGATGAAGGCTTTTCCTGAACTAAGGGTCTCTTGATGTCCTTGGTGTTTCTGGAAGGTAGTGGAGATTCCCTGTTCATTTTTCTGGCTTTCATGGCTGTATCTAATCTGTTTGGTAATGTTTGAGCTGCTCTCTTTGTCTGTAGTGTCCAGGGTTGCTTCATTCTCAATGGTGTTCATTGTATCCGATGAAGGTGCTCTGCTGGTTCTTAGGCTGGTTTCATTTTTCTTCTCTGTCTTTTGCCTGTTTGGTTCAACTTCTATTATGTTTACTTGATTTCTGTTTTCCTTCTCTTTTCCCTTGTCCAATGGTTTCTTTTGGTTAACTGTTCTGGTTCCTAGTGGTGTGTGTCTGAGTTGCGAGGAGGAAGTTGTTGCTTTGAGTTTCAGGATTTTTCCGTTGTTCCTGCTGATCCTGTCGATGTTGTATTCTGGTGTAGTCTGCCTTGCAAGGCTTCTTAGCTTCTTAGTGGAAGCCATCTTGGGCCAGTTGCTACTTGGTAGCGGAGATAGAGTTTGTTTTTATGTTTTTGCCAAAAAAGAAAATTTTTTTGGTTTTGAAATTTTTGGGAAAAAGTTTTTTTTTTTTTTTGTGATAATATAACAATAAATACTATGTATTTTTGAATAATATACTTCTATACAAATATTTAATTGTTTTTTTTGATCTTTAAATAACTATATAACAATAACAATCAAATATTATTAAACTTTAAAAAGATTAAAACTTATATAAAATAAATAAGATATTAGCTTCAAAATAATATAATAACCATTAAGACAAGTATTATTAGAGATATTAATATTATTTTAGATTAATAAAGACTTTAAGACAAAATTTAATAAACAGATATTAATATTCTTGATATTTATAAAACAAAACTTTTAATAGAAATAGAAAATTTATTTCTTTTTAGATAAAAATAATATAACAATAAATACTGTATATATTTGAATCATATACTTCTTTACAAATATTTGATTGTTTTTTTTAATTTTTAATTAACTACAGTATATAATAATAACAATTAAATATCATTAAACTTTAAAATGATTAAAACTTATATAAAATAAATAAGATATTAGCTTCAAAATAATATAATAACTATTGAGACAAGTAATATTAGAGATATTAATATTATTTTGGATTAATAAAAACTTTTTAAGACAAAATTTAATAAACAGATATTAATATTCTTGATATTTATAAAACAAAACTTCTAATAGAAATAGAAAATTTATTTCTTTTTAGATAAAAATAATATAACAATAAATATTGTATATATTTAAATCATATACTATTTACAAATATTTAATTATTTTTTTTAATATTTAAATAACTATATAACAATAACAATCAAATACCATTAAATTTTAAAAAGATTAAAACTTATATAAAATAAATAAGATATTGGCTTCAAAATAATATAAACAAGTAATGTTAAAGATATTAATATTATTTTATATTATTAAAACTTTAAGACAAAAATTAATAAACAGATATTAATATATTGTTTTAATAAAAGTATAAAGACTTTATTAGCAAGAAAGTATAAAACTTCTTGTGAACATCTTTTTTGTATATGATTTCTTGATATTTATAAAACAAAACTTTTAATAGAAATAGAAAATTTATTTTTAAATTGCAAAAGTCTCACAAATACTTTTATAATAAAAACAATAATAGATTTATAAATTAGAAATAAATCTTTTAATAAAAAAAATGATATATATTAATAAAATAAATAATTATATAATAGAGATTTACTTTTTATCAAAAAAATATAAACTAACAATTTATAAAGTTTATCTATTTACTAAAAAAATTAAGAAGATATTTCCATAAATTTTTTAAAAAATAATTTATAAAAAACTAAAAAAAGACTTTGGATTAATTGTTATAAAAAACTTTAATATAGTATTTAATTTAAAAATAAACTAATAATCTTTTAGTAATAGAATATCACTCAAATATAAAAAAGTTAAAATTGGTTATTTAATTTTTTTAAAGATCAAAATTTTATTAATATCAAAAACTATGAAAAAAAATAATAATACTGTTAGATACATTAATAAAGTTGTATAACTGCTTTCAAAAGTTTAAGTTCAATTGTTCTATTTTTATTATAAATTTTAAATTAAATTTTTATTTTTTTTAAAAAAAAAATACATACAATATTGTCTATTTTATTGATTATATATATTATATATATTTTTATTTACAAAATAATTTTGTAAACTATTTTTATGTTTAACAAAATAATAAAATCAATTGATAATATATCTTTTGTAGCTTTTTTTTTCTTTATAAATTTCAATATACTTTAACTTTATTAATATTTTTTGAGAAAATATTAAAGATGTTTGAGAAATCCTAGATAATTCATTATATAATATAGATTTAAAGTTCTTTATTTCTAGTGATAAATTTTTCTATAGATTGATTGTTTGTTTTCTTTACTTTTTTTTTTTTAGGAGTGGCTATATTCTTTTGTTTATTATTTATTTAATTACTTTATGGTAATTATTAAGAGTCCAAAGCTTGTCTCATGAAGCAGTAGTGTTTCAAGCTGGTTCTATACTGGATTGTGATAAGGCTGAATATCCGAAATCAAGTAAAATTATCACTTGACACATTCACATTACCAAACAAGGTAATAAAAAGAGTAGATATTGAACTAGTAGCATACTGCTAAAGGAAGAAATGATAAATCAACCAAGACAACCCAGTTCTCTTGCCTTATAGAATTGAGGTATTCATTCAAGAATTCAAGTATGTGGCTATGCTGTTTTTTACAGACTTTATTATCGGGAGGTCTTGATGGGAAGAGAAATTCATGGATCACTCCGAAGGACTTAAAAATAACTGAGAAGTCTAAAATAAAAAAAATTCGACAGCCTGATAACCAAACTACTCTTATTATAAATAAAATTGTTTTGGAAAAAATTAAAAAGAAATCGTACATCTTTTTGAATAGATAGTAGTTATATATAGAGGTAGAATAGCTATAATTACTCATGTAGATAGGTTTACTTCATACATGTATAATTACTTGTTGACTATATATAAAAATATGTACAGATTGGTCACCTGTATGAGCATATAAGTTAATAAAAGAAGTGGGTCTTCATAAAAATCCTAACCAACAGACTAGCCAAGACACTCCAATCATACCAAATCCTCTCGACACACAACTGGGCAGCATTACCAGAATCTAGCACTCAAGAACCAATATATATCCTTCAAGCAATTCAAGATGATGTAAAACAAACTTACAAACAAGCTTAGATCCCGAGTCTGGATATAGCTAAAGCATTCGACTCTATAAATATCTCTAGACTCAAAGAAGCCCTCAAAAGAATCAAATGCTCAAACACAATTACCCAAATAATCACAAATATTTGTGACAACCAACAAAACTATATACTTACACCCTTTGAACCCTCACCTCAATATACAGTAGAGAATGGCATAGATTAAAGAGACATGATATCACCCCTCTTATGAAGAATCTTTTATAATCTACTCATTACACACATCTCTGAACAAACTAGAGAATATACACTAGCAGCGAAACAATGGTCAGACACTACAACACCACCCACTATAAAAACACAAAATATCTCATATATTGCTTTTATGGATAATACAATCCTATTTGCAGAAAATAGCTTCAACCTTCAAGAGATATGCAATATCCGTTCAAACTTCTATAGAATCAATAACATCATTATCAATGCCACAAAATCAAATCTTATAGTACTCAATGTCAACCCAAACTTAAACAACATGATTCAAATTCAAAACCAATCGATATACATGCTCAAACTAAATCAAGCAGTAAGAATTCTAGGCATTTATCTTAAAAATAGGAGAACCAAAGCCTTTCAACAACAAATAATCAAAGACAAGACAATTAAATACGTCAACACAATCAAATGGAAAACAACAACTGATAAACAAATCTGATATCTTCACAATCAAGTTTGGATACCAATAATTACATATCTGCTCTCAGATATGATCCTCACAAAGCTCAACTATGATAAGATAATGAGCATTTTCAACACTACCTACAAATATAAACTCTACTTAGCCCAATCTGCACCAAACTCCATACTCTTCAATCCAATGGAATATGGATTTTTCTATCTTTGGGACAGGAAACTCCTATTGCATGCAAACAACTGGCACAAAAGAATCAACAGATAGAATATAATAGAAAAAAGCACAACTATGCACCTACAAGAACTCCAAAATAGATGGTGATCTATCAAACTATCACAAGCATTCACTTCATAAGTACCTTTCCCTCACAATGTCACGATTTCACATATGACCAAATTTATCTTTTCAGACAAAATGGATTCACAGGAATCAACTTCAATCTTCAGGTGATTAAAAAGATAGACACAACAATAGAAGAAGTAATAGATTCAGGCTGGTACAATAAACATCAAAAACAGCTAGCAAACAACCAAATTCTCTTCATCAACCAAATCACCAACTATACAGGATCACGTCTGGCTACCTGGATGGAGATCACAACCCCTAACAAAAAACCCAACAGGAAGAAATCAACATAGTTCTGGGTGCTTCAACAAAACCAAGAGATAATCAGATTAATACAAAATAGATACATAAATAACAATGACACAAAACAAACCCACAGACTAGCCATAGAAACATCAAACTAGAAGATCAAATAGACTGCCACAATATAAACAGACAAAAGCACCATCTGTAGGAAAAAAGCCATTACCAACAACACTGTCAAATTACAGCACTATACATGTACCAAAAATAACTTACCCCTTTAGGAATGCCAAGAATATGTCCTAAACATATCCGGAAAATAAGGGAAATGCATCTTCTTCAAGGAAAAAAACAGTCTCATCTATATCCCAGTACATAAAAGCAGAACTAGCTCCAGAGACACACCTACAACAACCTTTGTCAACATAGCAGAATCTTATCTAACAGCCTAAATAAACTTCTCTCAGACAAACTAGTTCATAATAAACTTCTACTACCTCCCACTATCGACAACAACCCTCTAATATATAACAAAAGACTCATCAAAAAAACCTGTTCTACAGGCATACTAGTTGCAAGTATTGCTAAATAATCACGTGCAATATATGCCAAACGCGGAAATTGTTGTTCATTTATTTTCCCCCATTCCAAAATATCTGTTTTCTTTGTTATCCGAGATAATGAAAAATATAGCTGTAATTCATTTTGATTTTCTATATGCCATTGCTTGAATAATTTTTCCCTAACTGTATTATATATCTTTCTTGTTTCAGTGGCTTCTACAGTTCTTGAATTTAATTCTCCATATTCTTGAAAAATATTATTAATACTAGAAAATTAAAAATATTTAATATTAACAAGCTATATTGCAAACAAGTATAAATACAATAAATATATTTACTCTTTTTTTATCTCTTCAATTAAATTTTCCTAGTCATTTTCAACAAAGTATTTTATTTTAAATCATGGATCTAAAACAACTGCCAGAGTATAAATTTTATTTGTTCTATTGTAATATTCTAAAATTTTATCCCGATATATTTTTGCTGCATCTTTAATATTCGAATTAATCCTATCGTTGTCGATGGTATCTTCCAAATGGTCAATTAAAATATTATATAATGAAATTGTAATAGAAAGTATTGGATATGTTGATGCTGATACTATTGTAGTTGCTTCATGAAAATACTAAAGAAATTTTGTTATTTGTTCGAATATATTTCAATCACCATCTGTAAATACATAGTTTTTTAATTCTTGGCTTAATATTATAAGATATTCAATTGCCTATAAATATACAGTAAACTGTTTAAATTATATTAAATAAATGTTAAATAATATGAGATAAACATACTGTTTTTAGCTATA
>CAJVPT010000370.1:0-31462 GCA_910592055.1 Acaulospora colombiana
AAATAGCTACATTTAAATATAGTTAAACTGCTGATTTTTATTTGACCTGGCTAGGTTTTAAAACTTGAAATCTGATCGGATACAAAATTTAGAATCCGATTGGATCAGATTTCAAAATTTGAAATCCATATTCGATTCATATACAAATAGATCAAAAAATTTAAATCCAATCCAATCCGTTCAGATAAAATCCACGGATCATTCAGATTCAGATAAAAATTGCGATCCCTACTTATCATCAATTAGTTTAATTATTTTATATACAATCAATAAAATAGACAAGTTAAGTATTTAAAAATATAGTCTAATATTAAAATTTTATTTTTTTAAAAAATTAATAATATATTCAATATCAAAAAAAAAATTTTTTTAATTAGGTAGCTTACACCTTGTTTATTATATATTATTGTGAGTATGTATAAATTTATTTTATACAAATTTAACTCTCTAGTTATTTAATTAAACTCACTAAGGGACTTATGGGTTCATAGTGCAGTGGTTAGCACTCCATAGGTCACATCACAAGAGCCAAGATCAAATTCTCCAAGGGGCAACCTCAGATAAGCAGATAGTGATCAGTATACATTGGCATAACTATATAATAACTGATGTTTTCAAGTATATATTGTCTCACAAAGCGAAGTGTTTCAAGCCAGTTCTATACTGGATTGTGATGAGGCTGAATGTCTGAAATCGAATAAAATTATCTCTTGACATGGCCGCATTACCGAATAAGGTAATAAGAAGAGTAGATATTGAACCGGTAGCATATTACTGAAGAAAAGAATGGTAAAATCAACCAGAGAAAACCCGGTTCCCCTGCCTTACAGATTGAGGCATCCATTTAAGAATTCAAGTACGTAGCTGTGCTGTCTTTCACAAACTTTACTATTGAGAGGCCTTGGTGAGAGGACAAATCTGCAGACCACTTCAAAGGACTTGGAAATTTACTGAGAAGCCCAGGATAAAGAAAATTCGATAGCCTAATAACCAGACTACTCTCACCATAAATAAAATTGTTCTGGAAAAAATTAAGAAGGAATCGCACATCTTTCTGAATAGATAGTAGTTATATATAGAAGTAGAATAGCTATAGTTACTCATATAGATAGGTTTACTTTATATATATATAATTACTTGTTGACTATATGTAAAAATCCTGGTAATTGTATAGCTTGGTTACCTGTATGAGTATATAAGTTAATAAAAGATGTGGAACTTGATTGCAATTCCAGGAAAAAGCAAGCAAACCACCACAGATTAATGTAAAAGCCAAGTGACAGAGCTTCTAATATCACTACAAAGTATCAAAACCAGGATGGACCACCAGAGAAGTCACGAATCTTGGGATCTTGAAGATATCCATGTTTTTAGTCACATCCACACAAAGGGTTGGACTGAATGGATTGGGGATAAGATAAACAAAGTGAAAATCAGCCAACTTCAATAGGACATGAAAGAATGGCAGAGAGTTAGAGTCATGAGAATGAGAGTTGCTACAAGAGATTTCATACAATCGCCTTCAGATTGAAAACCTTGAATCAGAAGAAAAAATAGAAATTGTATCTTTCAAGATCCTATGAAGAACATTACCAAACAAGGCTGAGTTTAACGTAGTCATAATAGCCCTCATATTCCTCCCATATGGAATAAAGGCAACTATAAATACAGACAGCCAGATGGTAACCACAGCACTAGTAGTTAACAGGAATAAGAGCAAGATAGCAAGACTAACAGAATATACAAAAGATCTTGTGAAGCTAAAGAATGGCAAGGGCAACGTGGAAAAGATCTGAAGAAATGGCAACCTAACCATCACCAAAGTAGATGATGAGGTCAAGCGAGCAAGATTTAAATGATCTCGACATAATATCACTTAATAGAAAAGAACTAATACTAGTATATAAGGATGGAATCACTAACTTTAATGCCAGGAAAGCCATCCATAACCATTTCAGGAACAAGCAAATCACTGATTGGTATAGTTTAGAGAGGAATCAGGACCTCACGCTACTCAACAATGGAATCGACTGGGAAGCAATAGTGAACTACTTACATTTTAAAGGATAACCGTGGGCTCGACAAACATAGAGAATTATCAACATAAGGCTTTTAAATTGAAGTCCTGGATACAGGAGTTACCAATCATGGTTAAACTACATTCTAGAAGGAGAGATTTATACAAATCCAATAGATACATCAGGTGCAATGCGGCCACCGAGGACCAGACACATGTCCTCACATGCAGAGAAAACAAACTTGACTTTAATCTGTGCATGCTAGAGGTCATATCAAATTACCTTAAAAGTATAGAGAAACAAAGCTAACCATGGGTTCAGAGATAAGTCAAGAAGGCTAAACATAATGTACAATACACCTGGATTAATATAATATCTAGAAGCCTAATTTCCAGGGATATCACAAATGTGATTTATGAGTAGGTCAGAATTTTCAAGAAAAAGAAAGCCAAGCACGCTTTCTTAGAGTGCTTCGAAGAAATACAGAACCTCACAAGAAAAACCTGACTATAGAAATACGAGGCAACCAGAAAATAGAAAAGATCCAAGAAATCACTAAATTGAAAAAGAGAACAAGAGGCAAATGGAGCCAGAATACGCAAAAAGACTGACCAGAGAAACCAACAAATAAAATTGGTTTGGACTGAAAAAAAACCAAAACTTTTAATTTACTTTTCTCACAAAAACTCAAGGAAAATAGTGCTAACTTAGCTTAGGCAGGTTAGTTTTTCAAAAGGAAAGCAACAAGCCATGGAGGTCCACCTGGAGATCCGATCCAGAAGGTATCTTTTATAGTAATTTTATATACATATTAGTATAGTCTGATTTCTAGTTAGCTCTGAAATAGATAGCACAATGTTATATCTGAGTAAAAGCTAAATAAAAGACCAACTGAAAGCTGAGCCAGCTTTTTAAAAAAAAAAAAATAAATTAAATCAACTAAGGATAGTCCTACCATGTGGCTTATTGTCAATTACTGGTATATACTTGACTAATCTGCCAAGGCTCTACCTGTCCCATGAAAATTTGCTTTGAAAGAATATATTGTGCTCCAATTAATCCAGTATTAACTGAAGTATTTCATGATTTCATTAATTCCTGGGATGTATAATTTGTGCATAGTGATTCTTCTATCTAGTGTTTTCCATTTTTTTTTCTTTTTTGCTTATGTTTTGATTCATTTCCCATTGTGAGAAGAACTGGCACCTCAGTTACCATTTGTTCTAAAGGATGGTCAAGAATCTATCTATAATATTTTTGAGAATTTCTTTTTAATTTTCTACTGTTATATATTCCTTTATTATTTTTAAGAGATCTTTTGTTAATACCCCTCATATAATGTTGTATTTTTCCTTAGAAATCCATTCGCTTTCCATTTTTTTTAGTTTGTTGTTTAGTGTTTTTAGAGGTTTGTTGTTTTCTACTGCTAATTTCCTCATTGATTATCTAAAGTAGTGTTTTGAAGATGTTTATGCCATTGCCTTTATATATTATTGCATGGGTGTTGATTTTTATATATTGACAATTGATACAGAGGTTGTTTTTATATGTTGTTACTGCCCTTTTGTGTAGCTTATCTTTGGTTAGCAGTTCTTAGTTCCATAGTTTTAGTCTAAAGGTTCTGATATTGTGATCAAGTT
This sequence comes from Acaulospora colombiana, assembly GCA_910592055.1. Taxonomy (NCBI): domain Eukaryota; kingdom Fungi; phylum Glomeromycota; class Glomeromycetes; order Diversisporales; family Acaulosporaceae; genus Acaulospora; species Acaulospora colombiana. Next base: position 3,659 of record CAJVPT010000370.1, read on the forward strand.
TATTAGTTGTACTTGTTGTTATTTGAGATGGAGATTTGTGATCATTGATTTCACTTATGCTATACTTTGTAGTATATTGTTGTTTATTGAAATTAAGTTACAGTTTAGCATTCCCCATCTGAAGATATGTCTTGCTTTGATGAGATTCCTTACAGTTTCTAATATTATATTATCTAAAACTTGTTCATTTCACTCTTATATCCATGGACTCTAGCTATCCTTTATAGGATAAAATTGATTTTTGAGGCTTTGCCTGTGATAGTTGCTTTTTTGGCAAACATATCTACTTTGTCATTGTCTGGATCATTATTATATGCTTTAATTTTTCTCCATGTTATATTAAGTCTTTGTTGTTTAGTAATATGATTGATTATATTGATTAGAGTACTATTTTTAAGTTTTCTAATAGCAGTTAGATTTTATTGGGCTTTGGAAATGGTATCAAGTACTGCTTGACTGTTATTGCAGATTGTAATATTAATATTTGCTGAAACTGTTGTTAAGAATGATATGATAGTAACTAATTCAACTCTTGTGGAGAAAAGGTAGTTACATATTTTCCCTTGAAGTTAATTTCTGAAGTTTGGATTATATGCCATCCAAAATCCATTCTGTAATCTGTGTTTAAAGAGCTATTAGTATATATTGTGATATTTTTGAATTTATATATTGTTTATCAGATAGTGGTCAGTTTAGTAAGTATACTTTTTGTTATATCTATAAATTTTTTGATGAGTCTTTTGTTATATGTTATAGGATTGCTATCAATAGTGAAAGGTGATAGATCATATATTTTATTAATATATATACTGTACAGATTTCACAAATACAATGGCAGATATTTATCAGATTACAATTGAGGGATCTGTACAAACTCCTTATTACATATTTATTAACAAGTAATTATATATTTTTGAAGTAAACCTATTCATATGAGTAGCTATATCTATTCTACCTCTATATACAACTACTACCTATTTGAAAAGATATGTAATTCCTTCTTAATTATTCTCAAAACAATTTTATTTATTGTAAGAGTAGTCTGGTTATTAGTCAGTGAATTTTATTTATCCTGGACTTCTTAGTATTCCAAGTCCTTCAGAGTGGTTCACAGATTTTGCCACTCACCAAGGTCTCCTAATAGTCAAGTCTGTAAAATTCAGCACAGCCACATACTTGAATTCTTGAACAGATACCTCAGTGTTAAGGCAGAGAACCAGGATTTGTTTTTGTTTGATTTACTATTTCTTTCTTCAGTAATATACTACCAGTTCAATATCTACTCTTTTTATTACTCTTATTTGGTAATGCAACCATGTCAAAAAATAATTCTACCTGATTTTAGATATTCAGCCTTATCACAATCTATATATAGACTGACTTGTATAATGCAGGAACTCCAGTTGACTGTTGAGACAAGTTATATGTAGAAATATCAGTTATATATGATTACGTTAATAGATGCAGATCATTACCTGCTTTTCAGAGGTTGCACCCTAAAAATTTTATTGTAGTTTTTGTGATTTGATCTATGAAGTGCTTACCATTGCACTATGGACCTGTATGTCTTTAATATCAAAAAATTAATTTATTTTATTTATTTTATTTTTTAAAGAATAACAGAGACCAGTTTATTGATGTCGATAAACAGTATACATATAGTGTTTAACAGATAATTACAGAGTGATTCTATAATTATTTTATTAGTTAAACCTATAGTTATCTTGGCCATTCACTCCTTATGACAATAAATCTAATTGTAACCTTATGACACCCTTGTGACTTGTTGCTAGAAAAAGCCCTACTACCCTACTTATCTATATTTATATTATCCTTCTATAACTTTTATTTCTACAGATCCTGGGTCTGTAACACAGGACCCCTTTTATATCTCATTCCACTGAATATTCTTTTTACATTACTTATTATAGTATGCCTATAAAATACTACCATGGAGTCTTAAATATCATCTTGTCCTATTAGTAACTCTTTTTATAAGACTTATTACAGCCTGCCTATGGAGTGATCATATGGAGTCTTGGATATATATCGATTTTGATAGAGACCCTCTGCTAAATTAACATGTCTAGGCTCTGCTAGTTTTCTCTTTTTATAAATTTGTGCAGATCTTCAACCTATCTGCAGGAGCTTGATGGAACTTGTCTTGTAATGAGTTGACTTTAGCACTAAAACTGGCTTGAAGCATCTTGTGATCTTTTGAGTATACCATTATTGGATGAGATCTTGGCCAGTAGGTGAATATGATCTTTCTGTATCACCTAGGCTTAGGTGATACTGTCTCGCAGTGATATTGAACTTAGAAGCAATTCATGGTGATTTGGAAGTGCTACCACTATACTATAGACCCATAGGTCTCAAAAAATTATAATTATAAATATTTTTAAATATGTAATATTAATTTATTTTTTTTTTAATATTTGTACCCAATTTAATAGCTAAACTTTTTCCACTCGCATCAAAATTCATAAAATTTCCTTTTATAGTAACAACCCAAAGTTCACAAGAAAAAACCCAACGCTCACAAAGCGCTCTTCCAACAAACATATCAAGAAGGTCCTCTAGAGTCAAGGACACAGTAGCAAACTATACTGGTGAAAGAATTATTATGGGTAGTGGTAAAATTGCAAGACCCCTTCTCAAGACCAAACTAGCAAATAAATTCAATCCACTCACCAGCACAAAAAGAAATAGAATGATAGTAAACAAGGAAAAGAAAGCACAGCCTCAACAATTACAAAGAATCCTATTCAAAACCAAGATGAAAACATGGAGCTCAAGAATGTAGAACTGAACAACAACACGAATCCCGAAGAGGGTGCCATAGAAATCTCCAAGACAACAGAAGAGATAAATACTGAATCTAGGTCACCATCACTAGTGACAGTAGCATCAACAATTGTAACACTAAAGGAAGGGAAAGAGTCATAAAACGGCACAGAAAACATTACCAGCAACCATTACAGTTATGAAGGAGAGTAGAGACCAAGGGACACAGCAACAAAATAGGCGAACCCCCAAGGAACCTTGATATACTTGGTTTAGGTAAGATTTACATAGACATAGAGAAGTCGCCTGGACTTTCAACAAAGGAGAAAATTCATCAAGTACATAAACAAACTGGGGCACCTATTAATCCTAAAACATGTCCGTATTGAAGAATCAATCGGATCTCCAACTATCACAGCCATTTTTGGTAGTTATCACAAGGCTATAGCTGCATGTGAAATTCAGATCACTGACAATGAAAATTCTAAATTCAGACTAGAACAACAACTCGGCACCACAGAATGTAAATCCTGATCCATTAGAATGCAAATCCTGATTTATTAGAATCTGGGACATCCCCAACCATTTCCAAAAAAAAAATATCACACCTTATTTCAAGACAAAACTTAGATCGAATACATAACCTTACAACCAGCAGGACAAGTTAAATCTGGAATCATCCAATTCAGTACAATGGAGGCATATGAGGAACAGGTCTAGAACTGGGTAATCTACAAGGATACCTATTGTATGAGAACATATCCAATGGTTAGAACCCGTATTACAAGAGAAAAGAGGAATCAGTATAGTGCAATCCTTGCCAACCTCCTACAAGGAACCTCAGTAAAAGAACTTGAGAAAATAATCAAACAGACAGCAGCTCAAGTGGTATACTTCTCCCTCAACTCTATAAACCAGAACAAACATTTTGCCATCCTATACTATAAAGATAACAGGAACCTTAATAGAGCAAGAGACATGAATTTCTACCTTCAAGGCAACAATTTAGTTTAGATTATAAGATCAACTAAACTATGCTTCAACTGTGGAGCCCAGGACCATAATCATACCCACTGCTCAACAGCAAAGGGGAACTCAACTCTCAAATAAAGAATGAACAGACTGGACCAACCAAGGTTCCAGCCGAACAACATAAAAGAATACTCCCTATTAAAACAAGACAGGAGAGCAACTTTTCACCTTCCTCTGGGACACATATACGCGAGCATTGCCAGTGGATTCCATACAACCATGAATAGAGAAAATATATTAGAAATCCTCAAACAAATCCAAGCGTATATAGTGGCCATCAAACACCAAGTGCATATACTGGACAAGAGAGTTATAATAATCAAAGCAGGTCCCTAAGTCAAAATCAAAGGACCAACAATTATAAACTCTCCTCTTCAAAATAAACTTTTATCTAGAAGTTCAAGTTTCTGAACCTCATCACCAAAAAGGTTAAATATCAGACAACAACAGAGGATAATTAATAAAAAAATTAATCAAATGAAATACACGATGACATCCACCATGAAAGAAATGATGGATTGCCTCAACACACCTATCAATACAACTAACAATCCTGAACTGACCCCCTCTTTTTTCTTGAACAATTATGATTAGAAAGCAACCAGGAGATCAAGCCTACATTATGCAAAATGAAAAAGATCCCAACATCAATGAACCACACAATATCTGGGAAATAGGAACATTAAATATGAGAGAAATCAACTCACAAGCAGACAAAATAGCAATTCTAGAATATGGACAAGAAAATAAATAGATATACTGGGAATTACTGAAACCTGGCTCCCAGGGAATCAAAAATGTCATGACGAGAAAGGAAAATTTCAAATCTGGTCAACCAAACCAATACAATAGTCTTATGAAACAGGAGTAAATATTTTAATAAAGAAAAAATGGGCAACACACATTTTTGGGATCGAGGAATGTATCAACTGGGAAATCGCGATAGACATGGCATTCAAAGGATGAATCCAATATAGGATAATAACAAACTACAACTCATCCGATGGGGCAAACAAACAAGACAGGGAAAATTACTAGAATGGTATAAAACAAAAATCAACGAGGCAAAAAGTAACAATATGTTTACAATAGTAATGGATAATCTTAACAAAGTAGCTGACCATAAGAAGAACCGAACAATAGGAAAAGACAAAGGAAGCAGATCCAAGCACTTCATCAACTTACTAGAGATACTCAACTTCATAGACATATTTTGACAGGTACACCTCGAGGAAAGAAGCTACACATATATTAGAACAAAGTCAAATTATGGAAGCAGACTGGATTACATAGTTCACTCCAACCATACATCATAAATATAGAACATATCGAGATGAAAACAGTAATCAGAACAGATCATAAAATAGTAGTTACACACCTCGAAACATCATACACTTCCTGGAATAAGTTATCTAATAAAAAAAATAATATGCAAAACATTATAGATTATACGAACTCTAGCCCTAAACAATAGATGAAGTTTACTAGGAAATTGGAAGGAATATCAGCAGAGTTCTTCAAAGAAGATGTCAAAACAGTAGAGGAAATATGGAAATACCTCAAAGAGTCAGTCAAGACAGCAGCAGAAACCTCTTTAAAGAAAAAATGAAGAAAAAATATTGGTACTATCCATAAATCTAAATACAAGAAGATTATGCAAAAACCACTCAAAATTAGTAATCTATATAGGAGATGCCTGGTATGGAGAATGAATCCAGATATATGCATATCTATCACAGAAACACAAATTATAGAATTGATACAAGAAATAAACATACTAAGATTTCCCTTAATAGAACCCCCCTCTTCATGCAAGATACTATCAATAACAAAGAGAAATTGCAGAGGTGGTTACTAAAGATAAAAAAAATCTGGAAGATAGAAAACAAAATAGCAAAAATCACGATTTAGAAAGAGAAATGGAGAACAATCCAAAAACATATTGAACAAAGATACAAGAACCTAGAGAAACACCCAAAAAAGATGATCAACAGCATCTTGAACTGATAACCCAGATTAATAAATATACAGAGACTGATAGAACAGAAAACAGGAAACAAAGTAGAAATAATTACGGACCTATTTACAATAAAGGACAAAATCTGAAAACACTTTCAAGAATAGACAAGACCTAGACAAATACTGAATATAAAGGACTTTTCACATTAGGAAAAACAATACAGGTCCAAAGAAAGAATCTAAGAGAAGTGGTTCAACAATGTGCTAGTTACAATAAAAGCAACAGAAATAAGAAATGCAATCCAGGGAAAAAAGAACTGTAGCATCCTAGGACCATCAGAAATCCTATACATAGTGCTTAAAAACCTGGCAGAGAAGAAAACGAAGCTAGTAGAGGTACTTTTCAACAAAATCCTGAGAACAGGAAAGGTCCCAAAGGACTGAAAAAATGAAAATATTTATCCAATCCCAAAACCCAATGACTGAATGGAAAACATTAACATCACCTAACCTATTACACTTTTGGAGACAATAAGAAAAGTATTTATAAATATTTTGACAACAAAACTGGTGACAATCTGCACTAAACATTAGATACTATGCACCAACAACTGGGCGGGACTACCTGGAGGTAGTACACAGGAGCCAATCCATATTCTCAACAATGTCATAGAGGAGATCAGGGAATTCAAAAAAGAAGCCTGGATCTTTAGTCAAGACATAAGCAAGGCATATGACTTGATAAATAGAGACATGTTAATTTAGGCACTAAAAAGAATCTGAGTTCTAGAAGAGATAATTGAAATACTGAATAACACAATAGAGAACAGGAACAACAAAGTAATTACAGCACATGGCCTAACTGAAGAATACTCAGTACAGGATGGAATAAATCAAGGAAATACCATCTTCCCATTTCTTTGGAGAGTGTATTATGACCCATTACTACAAGAAATTGAAGACCAGCATACTAGTTACACAATAAAAACAGAAGTGTTCCTTGATCTGACCCCCCCAAATCTAAAGAAAATCACTAACAGGATAACAAGGCAAGCAAAGATCATAGTTACAGCATATATAAATGACACTACCTAATTTGCAAGCAACAAAGCAGACATGCAAGCCATCCTAGACAAAGTCACTGAGTTCCTAAAAATAAATGATATACAGGTGAACAGTGAAAAATCCTCCTTGATCTGTATTAATATACACACAAAACAAAGAAATGAAAGCATATAGCTCAATGGAGTTCAGATCCTGCCGGTACAGCAAAATGAAGCAATAAGAATTTTAGAGGTATGGATAACAGAAGATGAAAAGAAAAATTAGCAGAAAGAGATCATTAAAAAAAAAGTAGATATCATCACAAGAACACTGGCCTGGAAAAAAATTACAGACAAACAGATACACTATATAATCAATCAGGTCCTTTTTTCAGCAATCAAATATCTACTAAATTACTTAGTTTTGTCAGAGAGGGAATGTGACAAGTTAAGTAACAAGATAAACAAGACATTTAAACACAAAGCTAGCCTCTCGTCAACAATCCCAAACAGCATTCTCCATGCAGACTTTGGCTACAAACTATTTAACCTATTTAACTGACAAATTCTAATGCATGGGAAAAACTTAATGAATTAACTCAATAGTCATAAACTTTGTGAAATCACTACTCAAATCAGACTCCAACAACTGCAAAACAATTATTGGTCAAATACCTCAATACTTACAGACAAATTCTCTTTTTGGATCAGGAAAAGGAATAACCTCACAAATGATATTCTAAATATTGTAAAACTACAAGGAATCACACTGGCACTAATGGTGCATACATGATTTGGAAAACCAGTAAAGAACAAGGGTAAGGCAATCAAGGAATTAGTTACAGAGGAATGGTACAACAAATACAGAACCTTCCTCAAGCACAAAAGAATAATGTTCAAAGATCAACTTTTGAATGACAACAAAACAAGAATTCTATTGTGGCAACAAATAAGAATGAGACTTGAGAAGCAAGAAAGAATCCTTGAATGGTACAAGAAACTGAAAGAACTAATCATCCAGAGATGGTCAACACTATTAGCAAATAAGGAAGACCCAAACCTTAGAGAATATCACAGTGACAGCAGCCCTAAGATCAACACCTTCCATATAAATACTTCAGTGCTTTCAGCCCAATACCAAACAACCTTAAAATGACTAGCAACGAAGAAGGATAGAAAAATAATAATAGTAAAGAAAAAAAGGCAACTAGACAAGAATAGAGCAATAGTAAATCATATGATTACAGATGAAGGAACATCACCAATTTATCAATGCAAAGGATGTTCTTTCAATAATCAAGACCTTAGAAAGTAGTATAAGAATCAACAACAATATATAATAGAACAGCTCCTATCTTGCACAGTAAACATTAAGATCAGAAAACACTACCAAAATCTTCTCAGAACAACAGAAACAAAACACCAGACAGCCACTGATAAATAGATTACAATCATCTTTTCAGGACATAGAATTGGCTATAAGTGAAACCAACAGGCATCCCCCAAGATATATAAATCTAGTATATACCTGGATCTACTGTCTACTACTAAAGCACTTATCAGGCAAAGAATACAAGCCCCAAATAGGATGATCCAAAAGCTATTACAAATAGCCCAGCAATTAACAACAGAGGACAACTTCCGAATATACACAGATAACTTATTTACAAGACATAGTACTAGAAGTAGGATGGGAGTTGGATGGGTGGCCCTATCAAAGTCAAGCAATGAAATCACAACCTTCTAAGCAGAAACTCAGAACATCCCTTCCTCAATTAGAGCAGAACTAACAGCAATCCTCATAGCAATTAGCACAATTAGCCTCAATAAAAAGATTGAGATACTTACAGACAGTCAAGGAGCAATCAATGCAATTAACAAAGTATCACAGAAGGACCTGACCAAATAACAGAAATTAGAGAAACCAAACAAGCTCTTAGTCAGTACAATCCAAGAAATCATCACAACACAACGAATCAATGTTTAATTGAGAAAGATCAAAGGCCACACAAGAATCAAATTAGATGAAAAGGCAGACAAGTTAGCAGCTACCACACTGGTAGACAGGCCCAAGGACATAGTAAAGGTCCAGAAGCTACAGTGCACAAGCAGCAACATAATACTGAGATGGGACCAGTCCTTCGTGGACCTGCCCTTTAAAATATTAGGAAGAACCCTCCTGAAGACCAAATAGGCTAGTAAGTGGAGAGTACTATGCTGAAACCAAACATGGCTCACAGGTTCAAAATCTAAGGAAATAAATTGGGAAATGACCATGCAGACACTGATGCTATTCAAGATTACATCTCTCCAAACCAGTCAAGAAGATCACAAAGACAGAACCTTCCAATAGAAGACATGGTCCAACAAACGTCCCACATTAGCAAATATGAACACATGGAAACCACAGGTACACAAGTCAGTGACATGTATAATTTGTGGAAGACAGGAAGAAAAGAACCTACATTCTTTTACCTGTGGACCAAACAGGACAAGGCTAGTAGAAAAACTGACAGCACTCTTGACACGAGAGTGCGCAACAAGGGCCAATGGCAACAAACAGTCACAATTCATTTAGAGTAAATGGAAACAGAACATAAAATCAAGTACAGAAGAAGGAAGTCGGGTGGGTCTGATAGATCTAATTAGAGGGGCCATTACCCATAAAATGGTCTAGATAGCAGAAGAAATCACAGGGAATAAAAAAGAGGTCAAGACTGCAGTGAAAAAAGCAATGGAACAACTATGGCAAGAAAAAAGAAAAATCTGAAGGCTAATATGTGAATTAGTAGTAGAATGGGAAAAAACACAAGACATAATCAGAAAAATGAAATGAGATCGACCAGGGTATAATGGAGAAACACAATACAGAAGGACATCACAGGACAAGAGGAAACAGCAAGAAAGTGCAGAAAACTCATATATAGAATTAATAAACTACAACATGAATAACATACTTTAAAATAGCTTTAATTCTAACTTTCTCTTTCATATAAATATTAGTGTTAGTGGAGTCATGACATGCTAACATTTATCTTTAGGTGAACTAAAGCAAGTCACAGGGTTTGTAAGATACTGAGTCATTAGTTTTTTCTCCTATCATAAATGTATTTTCTTGCAATTGAATTTGTGTACATAAGAAAATATTAATAATTAAATAAAAACTATATGGCAAGACTTCTTAAAAAAAAATATATTTGTACTCAAGTTAAATTATAGTTTATTTTTAATTTTTTTAAACTGTAACTGGTATTAGATACATGCTTATTTATTGTTAATTAAATTTCAAGCAATAATATCAATCATTTAATACAGATTATATACTATATTTCTATTTATATAAATTAATGATAATCTATCACAATTAGTTTTAGGTAAGCCTATTACCACTCTATAAGTGGGACAGATCTAATGTAGATACCAAATAATTAATACATAGTATTAGATAGTAAAATAAGCTAGTTAATATTGAGATTTACAAATTTGTTATGATATTTTACTAAGCTTGTTTATGTATAGATATAAACAAAGGATTTATTACACTCTCTAATACTTATAAATATTATTTACTCAGATCTTGGATGGGGGCACTTGGTCTTTTTTGTTACTATCTGTGGCATTAGATTAATTACTATTAATTGATTTTTATTTAAGCAAAGCATTAGATTGGGATATTCTAAGCTAAAAAAGCAAAAGTCCTAAAGGCTTTCAAGATAAAAGGGTTTTAAAACATTTATAATAGATTAAATCAAAAGTTTTTCTCATACAATTCTTTTAGTAATATAACTATAAATCTCAACTCCTAATTAATGAAAGATCAGAAGGCCTACTGTATATTTATCAATCTAATCTAATTGAAGCTTGTTTCAAATAATTGAATATGACTTTTATAGGATAACTAGCAAACCTAATCAAAAGATAATTTTTGATTTTAATACTTAAGTGGTATTGAACAACATATCTTGTAATTGTGACCTTAAAGTATTATCACTTTATTATTGATCTACAGGTCTTTAGATTATTTTATTATTATTATTTTTTTTATTAAATGCAGCAAGTCTACTTTATTAATTTTAACGTGATATATATTACTTGAATTAATAAATCATTTTTCAACTCTTTTCTTTATACAGTATATTCCTTATACTATCCCATTAAAAGAATAATTGATTTTGACAATCCCTTATGGCTTGTTGCTCCCATAGGGAACTAATATACCTAGAATTTATTAGCATTGATATTAAAGATATGAAAGATATTATATTTTTTTTTAAGTATATTATCTATTTTATTTATTATATTGGCTAGTTGTGATATAATTGGTATAATATATTCTTGAATATTTTTGTAGCTTTTTTTTTTTTGTAGAAGTCACATTGATTTCCATATCTTTTTCTTATTGTAACATTCTTCTATATCTATTAATCCATATGTTAAACATTAGAAATCTTATATATTGTATAATACTTTTCAATATATAGATAAGCTTGTAATAGCCAATTGTCTCTGTAATTAGATTATTAAGGGCCTTACTAACCCTTAAAAATAAAAGTTTTCAAATTTTTTGTACTAAGCTTGATTCTATCATTTATGATTGTAAGAAATTTCTTATTTTTTCTATATTTAATTCTCTATATATATTTTTGTTAATTTTTTTATAAATATTAATTCTGTTTTGTGAGCAGATAAAGGGATGATTATTATTTTCTATATTAATGCAGCGATAACATTTAGTTGTTTTGCATATGTTGAAATGTCATATTTATAGTTTATCCATTTTTGATAGTTCTTTGTTTTATAATTTATTAAAAAGATATATTATTGATAGTTCTGGCTATCTATTCATAGATCAGTAAGTGCTGTGGTATGAATAAGTGTGAGGCTGATCTTCTAGTCTATCTCTTTTTTACTCTATTTATCAATATCTGTGTTTCCATTAAAATTGTTCCAATTAATTATAAGTTATACTTGATGAATTTGCTTAATAGCACTGCAGATATATTAAGTGACTTTGGTTTTATTATTAAAATAGAATTACAGATAATTGTATTTTAAACAGATATCAAGAATTATATTTATATCTTCAATGTTTCTATATGTTGCTATGTTATGTGACAATTTTTTGTTAAAAGAGTTGTTATTCTTTTTGGATATTTTATTCAAGATTATTTTTTATTGAAAAGTGTTTGTTATTTGCTAAAGAGTGAATATTATTTGTTTTTCCTGATATTTATTTATTTTTTGTTTATTTAAGTTTACTGTAATCTTGAATGAGATTTTATGAGTGTATATAAATAGTTAGTGTTTTCTTTTTTCAATTGTTATATATGCAATAATATCTACCAAGAGCTCTAATCTATAATATGATACCTAACTGATAATTGTTGAGATAAGCTCTAGTTGTATATTATTTTAAAGAGAAAACATAACTCCTATTTCTATTTTATCTTCCTTGTCATTTTTGTAACCACTATATACAGTATATATACTAGGATTTGTTGCTTTGGTTCAAGTTTCTTGGATATTGTTATTATGTTTTTACATAGGTTTTTCTGAACTTTTATAATTTGTTTGAGTAATTTTATATTTGAGGTTTTGTGAATTATTATTAATAAATTCAGTGTAGCATTTGATTGTTGTATCACTTTTTTTTTTTTTTTTTAAAGCTGGTTCAGCCTTGTTTATTAGCTTGATAAAGTAATATGCAACTGTATATTATAGGGATTACAAAGAATATTATACATGCTATTAAACTTCTTAGGACTAGTTAGATGCTCTAAAAAATTCACCAGATAGCTTGTTGCCACTTTAAACTAAGGGAGGACTAACTTGCTAAGGCAAAGTTAGTACTGGATTTGAAAGAAAAGATGGATATAATGTTAGTATTTTCAAGAATAAATTGGTTTATATATTAATTGATTAGGTCTATATAGCAAAAACTCTTTCCCAAAAAATTTCAAAAACTGTAAAAATTTCCTTTTTGGCAAAAACACAAAAATGAACTCTATTTCGGCCACCAAGTAGCAGCAACCTACAAGATGGCTTCCACGAGGCAGTCAAGAAGCCTTGTAAGACAGACAATACCAGAATACAATATTGACAGGAACAGCAGGAACAATGGAAAGACCCTGAAACTTAAAGCAACAACTCCCTCCTTGCAACTCAGACACACATCACCAGGAATCAGAACAGCTAATCTGAAGAAACCATTAGACAAGGGGAAAGAGAAGGAGAACAAGAACCAAGCAAATAGAATGGACATCAAATCAAACACACAAGAATCAGAAAAGAAGAACGAGACCAGCACAAGAACTAGTAGAGCACTCTCACCAGATACAGTGCACACCATCAAAGAAAAAACAACCCTAGACATTCTGCCAAAGAGAATATCCCAAGTATCACTAAATAGACTGGATATAGCTACGAGAACACAGAAAAGGAACAGGGATCCCCAACTACTTTCCAGAAGCACTAAGATTATCAAGAGTCCCTCAGGCCTGGAAAAGCCTTATTGATACAGACCTGGTCCCCGGACAGACAGCTGAGAAGAAAATAAACTTCATCAGACAAAAAATGGTACATCTCCCCTCCCTGAAATATGTGAGGTACAAATATCTGATTGGAAAACCTCAGATTGCCACTATTTCCAGCAATCAAGAAGAAGCAAATATGGTATGTGAAACTATACTCACAGAGAATAAGAATGCTAAATTCAGGAAGATCACCCCCCTAGGTTCCCAAGAAAGCAATTCCCACACAATCAGAGTATGGAACATTCCCTATACTTCATCAAAATAGACCTAACAGAATTTTTTAACGAACAGATAAATATTGACTACATAACTCTACAAAAAGCTGGACCATTCCAAATGGCAAATATTACTTTTCCCAACATCTCTGACTATGTAGAAATCAGCCAGGAATGGTCACTCATAAAGGAATATTATTCATGCAGGATATTCCCATTCTACAAAACCCATGAAATCAAAGAAGAAAGAGAACGTTACAGTGCCACCCTCACCAAACTACCATTGGATATAACAGCATCAGACCTGACAGTGATCACCACAAGTATAGGAGCAAAATCGGTATATATACCTTGAAACAATGATAACCAGGCTAAAAGATTTGCTGTCTTCACTTTCCAGTCTAGAGAAGATTTACAGGCAGCCAAATCATCAGCCCCTCAAATTAGAGAAACACAGACACAATGGGTTCAACGAGAGACCCCTCTATGCCACATCTACGGCTCACCAGAACACAATATATACTCATGTTCTGACAAACCAGAGACACTTCCACTATGACAACATATGAATAGGTCAAACAACTCCAGAATTATTAGACACCAAGGAAGCAGACCAGCCCCTAACCAAGACACACAAAGATATTCCAATACCAGAGATAACCCAAGGAGCTATGCAAATATCCTGAAATATGGCTGTAACCCAGAGAACAGGCAACATAAAGATGACATCTTGAACATACTGCTATTAGTCCAAAAGGACATCAAAGAGATGAAGAATGACCTGAAAGACATGACTGAGAGTGTGGATGCTCTAGAACAAGAATACACTAACAGGTACCCTGAGAGCATCAATGAACTCATGGAAGACCTGGAGGAGGACACAAACACTAACAGCGAGAAGCAACTGAGAGCCCCCAGCAATAGCATCCAAGATATAAAGAAATTTCAAGAAACATATCAACAACAACTAAACAGAATGAGTGCAATAATGGAAGAGGTAATCAATCTTGTCAAGATTTAACAACAGGCACTCCCAGAAGAATGCAACTCAACATATTAATATGATAGCAAGCAATACAATAGAACCCCAAGGGAAGAAAGCAGCAAACAAAAAATCTCAATATTGTCTGAACAAACAATAATCACAAAACAAAATTACAATAAACACTTTATCACAGGACAAAACCAAGGACACACAGAAAAGAAGAACAATATCAACCATGCCTCATAGTCAATCATAACACAACATAAGAGGAATGGTGAAGGACAACAAACATAACTTTTGGCTAGAATACTGCACAGAGAAAGAATGGTAGATCATTATTACAATAGAAATCAATGAAAACGAACAATAGATCAAACATTGGAAGCACCAAAAGTATCAGCTAACCACATCAATCGATAAATAGCAAAAGATAGGACAAGGGGTGAGCATAGCCATACACAAGGATATTGCGATCAGAATATTCAGAAAACAAAAGATTAAGGGAAGTGCCATAGCATTAGATATGGCATTTTCAAGGAGACAAAAACTCATGATCATAGAAGTATATCTCCCACCAAGGAGCAGCAGTAGCAGAAACAAGACAGAGATAGAGCACACAATACAGGAATGGATAGCACAAGCAGAAAAAATGAATGCACATGTCATAATAGGAGGAGACTTCAATGCTACCCTCAACCCAGTCCTGGATAAACGGAGCTCCCATAGACAGCCAAATAACTGCCAACTAGAGTCGAAGCTGCTAGAATGGTTAATAACCAAGAACTTCAAAGAAACATTCAGGTTGCGCAATCCAATACAGAAGAGTTTTACATGGAGCAATAACAGAAGAACATACAGCAGAATCAATCAGATATGGTACTTATCACAAGAAACCTGACAAACTAGGAACTCACACATAATAGATCATCCAGATGCCCTACACAAGAGTGACCATGAAATTATGATCACTAGGATGGATATGTGACAACTCAACATTAACAATCACCAGAAGATCCATAGAAGTAACCCACGATATAACTGGAGCCAAACAAATATCAAACAATGGAAAAAATTCAAGAGCACTGTGAAAGGCAATATAGAAAGAGAGGACAAACTAGAACAAGAAGACATAGAAGGCAAATAGAACAAATTCAAACAATCCCTTCTAACAGTAGCAAATCACCACATTCCCAAAATAAAATCAAAGAAGAGAAATAAGAGAATAGAAAAATCTTCAACTCTATACAAGAAGATCACCAACATCCAGACATAGGCAGAACTCCTTCAAAGAAACATTGACACTTCCAATGAACATGCAGAACATCTTATACTGGAACAAATCAATAGTATACAAAAGGATTTTACAGAGCTGATGAGGGAGTTACTATCATGTGAACCATCCAGCCAATAGAACAAGCAAATACACTGGAAAAAGATATGCAAAGACCACATCATCTGATATAAAACTGCCGCTAAACTCATTAACAATCACCAAAGGAGTAGAAGAATACAGCAACACATAGAAAGATGGTAACAATGGCTTCTGGATAACAAGAGATCAATGATTAACAGCATTTTAGAGAGACCCAACAGATCCATCGTGACAGACAAGCTGGTTATCGAAAGAGATAATCAAATAGAGGTGATCTCAGAACCAGAGGAAATTAAAAACAGAGTAGAAGAACACTTTGAAGCCTGGACCCATCACAGGGAGACTATACCAGTGGAAATATTAAATAGATGGGCAGAACAGTACACACCAAATAACAGAATATAAGAGCACTGGTTTGAGGGCCTACTGACACAAGTAACTACCTAAGAGCTGGACAGAGTAATCAGAGACAGAAGCTCAAAGTCTGCACCAGGTCCAGATGACATCCTATACAGCGTATATAAAAATCTAGGGCCAAAAGTGTTAGTATGGCTCATAGATCTGTATAATAGAATTCTGGCACAAGGAGAAACACTACGAGAATGGAGCACAGGACACATATATTCAATCTTCAAATCCAAGAACTAGCAAAATAGAATCGAGATAACCAGATCCATTACATTACTTATCACAGGAAGGAAAATATTCACAATAATTCTGAGTGACCGTCTAGCACACTGCTGCACAGAGCACAACATCCTCAACGAACTGAACTGGGCAGCACTCCCAGGCAGCAGCACATAAGCACCCATACATATAATGAATCTTTGTATAGAACATGCACGAAGAGAGAAGAAAAAATTGTGGATACTCAGCCAAAACATGGCCAAAGCATATGACTCAGTCAATACAAAGATGTTAGTAAAGGCAATGAAGCACATCAAAACATTGTAAAAAGCAATCAGCATTATAAGGCTCTACTTAGAGACAGAGAAAACAAAATCATCACAGCACATGGACTCACCTCCCAATACAAAGTATTAGATGGCATTGATCAGAGGACACAATTTCACTACTTCTCTAGTGAATCTACTATAACCCCCTGCTAATAGAAGTTGATTAATCAAGAAGAGGGTACAGATACACAACCCAAATGAAAAGTTCTATAGAAGAACCCTACAGAGAAAGACACTTGGCAGTGAAAGCTAGTACATATATAGATGACACAACCTGGCTGGCAGACAGCCCAGAAGAACTACAAGGGATTCTGGACATAGTAACAGAATTCTATGACCATAATGATATAGAGATAAATCCACAAAAATCACAGTTAATTATAATCAACAGTCAAACAGCAGACTTTGAACAAAGCTTAATCTCAAAGGAGGTTCAATAAAGGGTAGTATACTGGGCACTCCAATGAGAATGCTTGGCATATGGCTGGATAGCTCAGGAAAGAAGAGATATCAAAAACAGCTAATCATAAAAAAAGTTCAAAAACAAGTAAGCTAATATGCTGGAAGGCAACTACAGACAAGCAGATGAGATACATAATAAACCATGTACTCATGCCAAGCATGAAATATCTCTTGAATGACATAGTACTTCCAGAAAGCACCTGCACCAGCTAATGGAAAGATCGCAACTAAATATAAACACAAATGTGGAATGGCCATTACAGTTTCAAACACACTGCTATATAACTGGTGTGAACACAGAATAGATCACATATGGAACAGACAGATGCAACTTTATATTAAAAACTGAACAAAAAGGATAAAAGACAGAGGACTTTTAGGGCAAATATCCAAAATGGGCCTACAAAGTCTGCAAAACATGTTCTGGTCAACAGAGTCAGTTACAACACATCTTACTCAACCACTTCTAAAGACAGGGTAAAACCTGGATCATGATATTCTATGGCTCTTAAGAAGACATGGTTTCCAATTTCATCTAAACCCAAACTTCAGGACATCGCAGAGGATAGAAAGGATAGATAGTACAATCGAAGAACTCATACCCAAGGTAACATATTACCAATACAGACAGCTACTCAGAAAACATAATCTGATGTTCATAGGATAGATCCTTAACTCGACAGGAACGCAGACACGACACTGGTGAGAAGTAGGTGCAATTAACCAAACAAGGAAAAGATGAACCCCAAAATGGTACACCAGTCTTATAGGAAACCTCACAATCATAGCACACATACAAGACAAGACAACAGAAGCCACCGATAATTACAGAACCTTCAATCAAGGCAAACCTTTAATCCAAATAGATACACATAAACCATACTGGAGCACCACACTCAAACATCAGGCAGAAATAATAGGTAGGAAAAAATAAAACACCAGTCCCAACTCAGTCACTTATACACACTATACAAGAACCACAAGGGCATCCCCACTAGAGAGATGCAGTGGTTACACAATAAGAGAAAGAGACATATCACTGGAATCCTGCACATAATCAGTAAGAAAGCAATACACTATCCAGATTCCAGTGAAAAGATCAAACATATCATTCAGGGGAAACACAAAGAGCCTGGCAACTGAACTAAGATGCAAAATATTCCCGGAATCCATAATAAAGAAACTAAGAGACCTAACAGGAACTCTACAGGAAGACACTCATATCCCAAGCTACAGATAAACCTGGAAAACCAGGCCTAATAGACATTAACAAAATACTCAGTCTAGAAGCTTCAGAGCTAGAAGAACTAAGAGCCATACAGCATCAGCTCAAAGACCACCAATAAGTAACAATGTATACAGATGGCTCAGTATACAATCATGGCAGCAGACCATACATGGGCTTTGGCTGGATCATCAAGGACAAAGAAGGGAAAGAACACACCTTCCAAGGATAGACCCAACTACATGTATCATCTACAAGGGTAGAGCTCATGGCCATAGTAACAGCAATCAATATTTTGGGCAGGGATACTACAGTTCAACTTTACATGGACAGCCTCAATATGATAATCGATCTATCAGAAACATTAAACAACCACCGATTAAGAAAGAAACAATACTAAAATCAAACAATACTAGACACATACTGCTACATAAAGAAGCACCAGGGCCTAACCATAATATTCTATAAGGTCAAAGCATACATAAGCATTCCTCTTAATTAAAAAACAGACAAATTATCCAAAATCGACCCCACATCACAAGAAATGAAACCCAACAGGAAGATCATTAATATCAGGGAACATCACCTGGGATCACCACCGATCAGTATCCAATGGGACCAAACACTAACAGACATACCAGGGAAGAACATGGTAAAACAAATCAACAGAGCCATAAGACTCACCAGATGTAGATTACTTAATAGAACCCAGAACAGCTTCACAGAGAAGAACTTCAGGGATATACACATCAACATATTTTCGACAGCCTACACCCCTTCAATATAGAAAAACAGATAACCTCAAACAAGGACCACTACTTAAGAAAGTTCAGCTTCAACCTCTGATATGAAAAACTATAAACCAGGAGCAAACTGAATAGTAGATATCCTTCAACTTATAGGAACAGCAAATGTCACAACTGCAAAGAAACAGAAGATACTACTTACCCCTTCATATGCAGCAACCAGGAAGACACTCTGAGGAAGAACTTTCACAGAATCCTAATAAAACATATATCGACACATATTCGCAAAGAACACAAGAAAAATTTCAAGAACACCATACAACAACGCATCCATCTGAAGACACCTAGAACCCTCAAGCCACTCATTAGGGGAGCAGTCATAAAAGAAATCTCAAGAACACTTAACAGGCTGATAGCCAGCAACAAGGCGATCACAACATCGATCATCAACACAATTAGAGAATGGAAAGAACTTTTACATGACATATGGAAAGTACATTGCAAAAAAACTCATATACAAGCTCCAAGCCCACCAACAAACAAGACAGCAAAACGAACTAAACGAACACAAGACAAGCAACAACAGACTCAAGACAACCCAACTAGTCAAATAACAAAGGATCAGAATGAAAGTTTGGTCAGGATAGTCAACAGTTATACAAACAAATACATAAAGTACAACACTAACATTTTTACACTATTATCATATCACCCAACAATTAGCATGGCCTTGGTATATTAGTTTTCTTTCTCCTGAAGAAAGGGCAACAAGCCACAAGGTAGTTCATAGCTTATCGAGTTTTGTTATTACTGAAACCACATCCCTGTACCTTAGTATTAGCTATACTATATAAATATAATTGGAAAACAATAATAAAACAAGGCTAAGCCAGTTTAAAAAAAAAAAAAATTAGATCTATATAGCTATCTTTGATAGCTTATTCATTTATCTATCTGGTTGGACTTGGAGTTGTTTTTTCATATTTGTGATGTTTTTCTTTTTTCCTTGAAATTCCATGTTCCTCTTTTCACCTTTGAAATGTTTTATTTCTGTTCTTTCAAGTTGAGTACAGGAATTTTTTCCATTTTTTTTTGATATTTCAACTATGCAATCTTTTGCTTTGGCTATGTTACAGATTGTTTGGTGGATTGTTTCGATAGTAGATTTAAAAAAGACCCCTTTGATGAATAATTTGAGCTGCTACGAAGTATTCAAAGTTATATTGCTCTTTATTGTAGTTAATGCTTGACTTTTCCTTTCTCTAGGTATGTGCTTGAGTATTGCTTTTTGAATTATTGTTATGGCTTGATGTTTAATGTTTATTTTATTGTATTGATACAGAAAAGAGTAGTAATTGTCTTCCACTTTATCACAACTGTAGCATTTATTGTCTTTATAAAGTGATGGTTTTCTACTATATAATTTGGTTTTGGTTGGAAATTCGTTATTCCATAGGTTTAGTAAGAACTTTCGAATTTGCTGGTTTTCAAATGAGATATTTGTGTTGCTAATCTGAGATGGATATAGGTGGTTGTATGTTTCTTACCAATGAATATATTTGTATTGTCCAGTAAAGTCTATGAGTGTTCTGTTGAATAAGTGCCATTGTGCAATATATTTTGTCTGAATGATCTTTTTGCAAATATTCTTTGTGGGTATGTCGATTTGGGTTTGTTCCATTGTATTGTTATATATATTGTTATACCACTATTCCAATTGTATGAAGATATTTGTAATCTATTTTCATTGAGCCATTTATTTCTTAATTGAATTTAATAGTTTTAATGATAGGAACTATGATCAAAAATACTATTGGTATTTTGATATAGCAATTTAATCCTCTTTGATTTATATAAGTAGTGAAGTGACAACCTTTATATAGGTTCACTAGTAATTTGTTTGTAACTTTTAAGTGTCTCAGCTTGATTTTATCTTTGTTATGGCTAACTCTTTGGCTAGTTATAACCTGTCCAGTCTTTTCAAAAGAGAACTATTTCTTGTATTTGGATTTCTAGGTCTTTGAATAGATTTATACTAATAGATTTGGTCTTACTACTATTGAGCTATGCATTAATATTACATTGACATCAGTATATACAGTATAATACAAAAAATTTTGAAATATTATTTATATAATATAAACACATATAACTTTTTCAAAACAAAAGCAATTTACGTAAAATTTTAAATATATAAATAACATAGTTCAAACAATAAATATAGGTACTTAAAATTATTTAATCATTTTATTTTTATTACAAACTTATTCTTACAATGTCATCTTCTAAAAAAAATACTTAATGACAAACTATATTACATTTATAGAATAATGAAATTACTTCTGCATATAAAATATATTCCAAAACTGGCATAAACTTGTCAACTATCTATTACAATCTCAAAAAATTGAATTCAAAAGGCAATAATTCAAGAAAATTAGGTAGTTGTCATTCTAAAAAAATTACAGCACATGAATCAAGAGCAATTGATCAATATTTATGTCATAATTCAAGACTTTTCTCAAGAACTTTGGCAATTAAATTATCAAATATTAATACCAAAGTATTATATTAAACAAATTTAAGATATTTGGCCAATTTGGGTTACAAAAATAATTTATCTTTAGAAACACCTATGCTTACTACTGCTCATAAAGAAGCTCATATTATTTGGGCAAAAAAACATCTTGATGATAATTGAAAAAAAAATTATTTTCTGATAAAACAGTATTTCAACTATTCAGAAATACCAATACTTAATAGTATAAAGGTACAAGACCAGTTAGAAAAATACCTAAAGATCATACTAAAATCTTTGCATGGGGAGAATTTTGTACAAAAGGAAAAACTTTTTTTTTTTGTTTTAAAGAAATTATGAATGCAAAATTTTATATCAATATTTTGCAAAATAATAAACAAGAAATTAATTGACTGCTTGAAAACATTTGATACTTTCAACAAGATAATGATTCCAAGTATACAAGTAAAATTGTTAAAGCATTTTTAAATGAAAATTTTTCTAAATTATTGATTGGCCTTCTAATAATCCAGATTTAAATTCTATTGAAAATCTTTGGGCTATTACTAAAAGAAATGTAGAAATGAGATTATCTAAAAATATTTTAAAATTAGAACAATTTATGATAGAAGAATGGGATAAATTTCCAAATAAGATTTTAAATAATTTTATAGATTCAATAAAAGAGAGATGTGAATTAATAATTGAAAATAATAATGAAAGAACTAATTATTAATTATACATTAATAAAATCTCTAGATTTTTAGTTTTATTTTGATATATTTTTTATTAATTTCTATACAATAGTTTTTGAGTAATGAATAAATAAAAAATTTCAAAATTTTTTGCACCATACTGTATGTCTTAATACTATTCTAGTTCTTTCCTTTTGTTTGTATTAGTATTAGTGCAGTCAACTTGATGCCACTGGATTGTTTTTGTTTAAAAAGTATCAAAAGCCTGTTCCAACCAACATATTTCATGTTTTTTGAGTTGTTGTTGACACTGGTTCATCCAGTTTTTATTTATTATAAATTCCAAATTCTTGTCTAGATATGACAGATAATTTGATTAAGTCATCTAGAACTGTATATTTTTTTTCGGTATGAGTCTTAAACTGTCTTGATTGAATTGAATAATGTTTTGTTGAATTTTAGTATCTTTATGTGATGCTGGTTTTCTGCCAAATGTCATATTGTAGATTTTAGATTCCAAGTCTTGTGATAACTCTGGCTATGTTTTTTGCTTCATATAGAATTTGAAAATCATCTGCAAATTTCTGTTGTTGTTTGATATTTAATTCCATAATATTGTATAATATGATGAAGTGGAGTATTGTGTTAAGATATATAGATACTAGTTTAACTCTTTTAAATTAGTTCTTATTTTACATCAATTTTGCTGATTTCTTTTTTGTTAGTATAAGGTTGTGTAGTAGATATTAAATTTGAGAAAATAATATATAATTAATTATATATCTGTGCATTTTGTCTGTAGGCTTTTTGTATTCTAATATTCAATATATATTATTGACTTTTTTCTAATGGATTGTCATTAATAACATTTTTTTTTCTTTATACTAGCCTCTCAAAACTCTAATGGTATTGTTATTAGATATAAGTTGAATAAAATGGTTTTAGAAAAGAATGATCTTTTTTAATTATTGATAATGAGTAGCTCAGATTTTTATAGATTTATTGTGGTATAATTTAAATAATAAAATAAGCTACCAATTATAGTTATAAGCTCTATTTTCTTTTTAATTTGTATAATGAATATTGTATAATTCATATATAGTATGCTATAATAGAGATATTGATTTTTTCTACTTTTGATATCATGTCAACTAGGTTTTTGGAAAAGTGAAGTACATACATATATTAGCATTCTGCTTATTTTACTGATTAGTAGATTATAATAAATTATTTAGAGAATGAGTGATATTTCATCACTCTGGTCAATATTCTTTTATATCTTGTATAGCTCTGTGTTTCTGAAGTATATAATAACTCTATTTTGTTTATCTGTAAATATGCTTCTATAATGTTGATTCATTCTAATACTAGTATAATTCTTTAGATATTGATTGTATTATAAGCTTTGTTTATATCTTAAAAAAGTATGTAACAGGAGTTTTCTATTCCTGTACATCTTCTAATATGCTATTGATAATAGTAATTAATTATTTTGTGCTGTGATTGGATAGGATTATTCAGTTATACTTTAAAAATATGGTGTGATCCATGTACACTTTTGCTATTTTGTTTATTATTATCTAAGTAATAATCTTTTTGATGATTTCCAAAAGTATAATTGGTTAAGTTATATTGATATCCTGTTACCAGTCTTTTGTTTTGGAATTGGATATATGGTTTCTTTCTTTCATTCAATAGGGATATTCTATATATTAAAAATTTTGTTGAAAAATTTTATAAGACTGCCAATTATGACTGTCCTAATTTTTTAAAAGCAATATATGGAATATTGGATGGTTCTGGTGCTAACTTAGTGCTAGTACTTGATATAAAAAGTTTAACTTCTTCTATTAAAATATTCTATATTGTACTGGTATACTATTCTTCTTATATAGTAGAATAATCAATAAATCTAATTAAAAAAGTAATTTTTGATTTTGATTTTTAAGTGATATTAAACTATAGAATTTGTGATTGGTGATCACAACAAATTAAATCAGATCAGATTTTAACTAGATTTGATTCAATCCAGTTTTTATAAATAAGAATTAGATATGGATCTGATTTATTTTTAAGTGATCCGATCTGATTCAAAACTATAACAGTTTTATCTGATCTGATTTGAATCTAAATTTGATTTGATTTGATCTAATCCAAATCTGAACCTGAATTTGAATCTAATTCAAATTCAATATAAAAACAATTGAAACTGATTTGGTATATTTTAAATCTTTTTCAAAGCATGTTCAACTATATTTACTTTGATTTAACTAAATTGAATTAAATATATTTAAATTAATCTAGCTTTATTTAATAAAAAATTTTTAACCAGTATATTTCTTTTCAGAAATATTTTTCAACTTTAAATTTAAAAATGTTTCTTTTATTAAACTTAAATATATTTATTTATACAACCAATAGTCATTCACTTACTTCTATATTAATATACTATCCTCTATAGCCAGTACTCTCTAAATAACTTGATTTTTTATATCATTTTTTTCTTTATTTTTTATTATAGATGTTTCAAGTACTTGCAAAATATATTGATCTATTGATAATTAATTATATCAGTAATCCATATGATATAATTTTTCTTTATCTTCTCTCCATTTTTTTATAACTAATACTATTTTTTTGATCAAATTTTGAGATAACTTACAAGTTTTACCTTTCATTGGTAATTCTGTAGTACTATACAATCATTTTCTAATCAGCAAATAAGAGTATTTACTAGTAAAAATTGTGACAATTTTAATTTGTTAATAACTTAAATTTTTAATAATTTGTAATGTTTAAAAAATACCTGTCATTTCAATTTTAATTTCTATTTAATCATATAAAAGTTGTCTCCATCAAAATCCACTTCACTGCAAACAAATTTTTTATCATTAACAGGTTGTATTTCTCTCAGACAAATAGTTGCAATTGCATAGTCCAAAAAATTAAGGTCAGTATAGGCAAATTTGCTATATATCTAGGCTATATAGTCCTTAAATAAACCTAAAGGATGGTTCAAATATATTTTTTTATTATCAAAAAAAACTATAATTCCTTTGTCAGTAGCACAATATTTGTTGCTATATAGCCAAAGTAGATTATATTCTTCTATTTTTTTTTGTATACTTGAGGTCATATCTTCAGGAAATATATGTATGTATAGTTGAAAAGAAAATTGTTCTCACTATAACTTTCTCTTCTTGTAAATATTGCCTTTTGAACCCTTGTAATTTAACAGGTACAGTATGTTATGCATATGGGTAAATATTTTACTTTCTTTTGTTGCAAACATTAATATTAATAAATTTTTAAAAATTAAAAACTTAAGTTAAGTTAAATACATACCTTGCAGCTGTTAAGGCATCTTGGTTCAATTCCTTGATTTCTGATGATCGGTCAACTTGTTAGTGCAAAACAAATATGTCAATAATTGTGCTTTTTATAAGTTAAAGTATATCAGGACCAATATGATTTTAGTATACAGTCAGTATTACCTTGTTGGAGGTTTTATCATGAATTATTATTTTTTCATTTTTTTTATTATTATTAAAAGATAGGAGGCAGCATTGATCACAGGTACATAGGAAAGCAAGAAATTTGTTTTTTCAAATATCTACTTTTCTTTTATTTTTTTTATCATAATCAAGGAAGTGTCAAGATATATTATTTTTATTATATGTATCTTCTTAAGGAACTTTTGAGTCAATAATTTTTTTCTGACCTGTAATTTAGTTAAGTTAATACAGTTACAAAAAAAATTGCAAAAATTTTAACTTACAAAATTTT
Source organism: Acaulospora colombiana (assembly GCA_910592055.1). Taxonomy (NCBI): domain Eukaryota; kingdom Fungi; phylum Glomeromycota; class Glomeromycetes; order Diversisporales; family Acaulosporaceae; genus Acaulospora; species Acaulospora colombiana. Next base: position 29,973 of record CAJVPT010000370.1, read on the forward strand.
TATGTGTCTTTTTTTGAATTTATTTATATTGTTAATGTCAGCCTTCAAAGCAGCAGTAGTATTTTTCAAATCATTATCACAAGTAATCAAGAATCTTGAAAAATTTCTTCAACAGTTGACCTAATATTGTTTTATTGTTAATAAACTTAAAAATTTATATAAGTATTTTTTATTATATTTATATTCTGATAAGTATTGATGTTAGAGTTAGAAATGGCCAGGCGAATATTTAACAAGTGATATATCAGTTCACTTAAAAATGTAGCATATTTTATTGAGTTATCATATTTTTGTGATACAAAAAAATGGAGAGAAACAACAAAGGTTTCTAAATTGAGATATTTAAAATTAGCTTAATATATACAGTATTCTACTAATGCAAAACAAAAATCGACAGTCAAAAATAGCCTGTTGTCAATAAAATTCCATATACTGGTTCAAGGTTTTTCACTGATAATATATGGTATCGAATAATATTTGTAAGTAGTGTTTGATAACAAGCTTGCCTGCACTAGTTCAGGGTTTCCCACTGGAGATACAAGGTACCCTTACTTCACTATTCTTGTCTCAATACCAATATAGTAAAGTCTGCTAGTCTAGAGTTTCTCAATAGAGACAATATTGATGCTGTATCAACAGTTGCAAGTACTATCTTGTATTGATATGGGCCTGTTTGCACTAGTTCGGGGTTACCCACTGGAGGTACATAGTATGCTTAATCAATACAATATACTGTATAAAGGGTATGTCAATTTAAAAATTTTCTCTACTCATCCTTTGCAGAAAGGAATCAATAATTTTTTACAACATTATAACTTTCATTGACTCAGTTCATACTAGTTAAATAGTGTCATGATCAATACTAGCAGCAATAAGATAACAGTAGGGAATTATAGCATCGATGAATATTGCTTATTTGTTTATGGTATAAACTAAAGACTTATAATTAATTACAGCTGAGATCAAAAAACTAGAAAATAAAATAGGGATTATAGTTAGTACTAGCAGTAATAAAATAATATAGTAGCATGTACAGTTTGACAAAGCATTGCTTACCTGTAACTAAAGATGGGTTCCTAAAGGAGGAGGCAGGAACATAAGTCAAATGTTCCTCACTAGGAAACATTAAAAATTTTAAATTAATAACTATAAAAAAACTAATCACAATTGTTCTTCATTATCTAAATCATTGATTTATAGCATTTCCTGATTTTTGTTCCTATTAAAGTGAAGAGATATAAATTTTGTCTTTAAAAAAAGACATAAGTGATCTGCAAAATTTTATATACTAAATACTTTAGGAACCCATTATTACCTGTGACTATAGAATGTAAAACTTGTGGTCGACTGTGGATTGATAGTTGAAAGACTGGAAATTGACAAAGTTAAAGTTGGCTGTTAAATGGTTGAATCAAATATAAAATAAAAAAAAACAAGTATATATGTCAAGCAAAAGCTATAACAAGTCAGTAAAAATATAAGGGCAGCTA
>CAJVPT010000371.1:0-31445 GCA_910592055.1 Acaulospora colombiana
CCCTTATATTTTTATCGACTTGTTATAGCTTTTGCTCAAATATATACTCGTTTTTTTTATTTTATATTTTATTCGACCATTTAATAGTCAGCTTTAACTTTGTCGATTCCCAATCTTCTGACTATCGATCCACAGTCGACCACAAGTTTTTTATTCTATAGACACAGGTGAGCAATACTTTGTTGAACTGTACATGCTATTGCTATTATTTTATTTTTGCTAGTACTAACTGTAATCTCTGTTTTCGTTTCCCAGTTTTTCGACCACAGCTGTAATCGATTACAAGCCTTTAGCTTATACCATTAACAAGTAAGCAACATTTATCGATGCTGTAATGCCCTGCTGTTACTTTATTGCTGCTAGTATTGATCATGACACTATTAAACTAGCATGAGCCATGTCAACGAAAGTCATAAAGCTGCAAGGAACCATCGATTCTTTTCTGCAAAGGATAAGTGGAGGAAATTTTTAAATCGACATGCCCTTTATACATTGTATCGATTAAGCATGCTATGTGCCTCCAGAGGGTAACCCTGAACTAGTGCAGGCAGGCCCATGTCGATACAAGGTAGTGCTTGCAAGTGTCGATACAGCTTCGATGTTGCCTCCAGAGGGAAACCCTGGACTAGCAGCCTTTGCTGTGTCGATACTAGGGCAGGAATAGTGCAGCAAGGGTGCCTGTACCTCCAGTGGAAACCCTGGACTAGTGCAGGCAAGCTTGTTGTCGACACTGCTTACAGGTGCCAGTCGATATCATTTGTTGGTAATGGAAAACTCTGGGCCAATATGTGGAATTTTATCGACAATAGGCTATTTTTGGCTATCGATTTTTGGCTTGCATTAGTAGGGTACTGTATATATTAAGCTAATTTTAAATGTTTCAATTTAGAAACCTTCATTGCTGCTCTCTATTTTTTTGTATCACAAAAAAATGATAACCCAATAAAATATGCTGCATTTTTAAGTGAACCAATACATCACTTGCTAAATGTTCGCCTGGCCATTTTTGACCCTAACATCAATACTTATCTGAATGTAAATATAATAAAAAATACTTGTATATATTTCAAGTTTATTAACAATAAAATATACCAGGTCGACTGGTGGAGGGATTTTAAAAGATTCTTGATTTCTTGTGATAATGATTTGAAAAATGCTGCTGCTGCTTTGAGGACTGACATTGACAATGCAAAAAAATCCAAAAAAAAGACCCATAAAAATTTTATAAGTTAAAATTTTTGCAATCTTTTTGTAACTATATTAACTTAACAAAATTACAGGTCAGGAAAAATTTATTGACTCAAAAGTATCTTGAGGAAATACATGCAGTAAAAATGATATACCTTGACTCTCTTCTTGGTTACAATGAAAAAAAAATAAAAGGAAATTGGATATTTGAAAAAACAAACCCCTTGCCTTCCCATGCACCTGTGATCGATGCTGTCTCCTGTCTTCTGAAAATAATAATAAAAAATGAAGAAATAGTAGTTTGTGATAGAACCTCCAACAAGGCTATACTGGTTGTATATCAAAATTATATTGGACCCAATGTACTTGAGCTCATGAGAAGCATAATTATTGACATGTTTGTTTTGCACCGACAAGTTGCCCGATTGTCAGAAATCAAAAAATTGGATTAGGGTGCCTTAACAGCTGCGGGGTATATATTTAACTGTATTTAAGTTTTTAATTTTTAAAATTTTATTAATGTTAATGCTTATAGGTATCTTTTCATGAGAGAAAATGGAATATTTATCTATGTGCATAACATATCTGTTGAATTACGAGAGTCCAAAAGGCAATATTTACAAGAAAAGAAAGTTGTAGCGATGAACAGTTTTCTTTTCAACTATGCTATGCATATATTTTTTAAGTATATAACAACAAGTATACAAAAAAAAATAGAAAAATACGATCTACCCCAGCTAGATGGCAACAAATATAGTGCTACCAACAAAGGAATTACAGTTTCTTTTGATAATAAAAAAATATATTTAAACCATCCTTTAGATCTATGTGAGGCCTATGTAGTCTGGAGATACAGTAAGTTTGTCCACACCAATCTTAATTTTTTGGACCATGCAATTGCAACTATTTGCCTAAGAGGAATACGATCTGTTAATAATAAAAAATTTGCTTGCAGTGAAGGGGATTTTGATGGAAGCAACTTTTACATAGCTAAATGGGGAATTAAAGTTAAAATAACAAGTATTTTTTAAACATTACAAATTTTAAAAATTTTATATTATTAATAATCAAAATTGTCACAATTTTTTCTAGAAAATACTTTTTATTGTTGATCAGAAAATGAATTGCATGGTACTAAAGTATTGTCAATAGAAGGTATAACTTGTGGATTGTCCCAAAATTTGGTCAAAAAAATAGTATCAGCTATAAAAAAATGGAGGGAAGATAAAAAAGAAGCATATTATATGGATTATCAATATAATCAATTATCGACTAATCAACATGCCTTGCAAGTACTTGAAACATCGATAATAAAAAATAAAGAAAAAATCAATATAAAAAATCAAACTATTTTAGAGAGTACTGATTATAAAGGGGAGTACATTAATATAAAAGCAAGCGAATGACCATGGGTTGTGTAAAGAAATTTATTTAAGTTTAATAAAAAAATTTTTTTAAATTTAAAGTTAAAAAATATTACTGAAAGAAAATATACTAGTTAAAAATTTTTTTATTAAAATAAAGTCAGATTAATTTAAATATATTTAATTTAATTTAGTTAAATTAAAGCAGTTATAGTGGAACATGCTTTGAAACAAATTCAAAATATACCAAATTGGTTTCAAGTTGTTTTTGCATTAAATCTGAATCAGATTCAATTTCGAATCAGATTCGGATTTGGATTCAGATTTGGATTGGATTTGGATCAGATTTAGATTCGGATTGAATCAAAACAAATTAAATTCAGATTCAAATTGGATCAGATCAAACTATTATGGTTTCGAATCAGATCTGATCAGTTTAAAACAAATCGGATCTATATTCGATTCGTATTCATAAAAATCAGATCGAATCAAATTTAGTTAAAATCTGATCTGATTCGATCTATTGTGATCACTACCAATCATCAACTAATATAAAAAAGCTACTACAAGAAAAACTTAAGAAAAAAGTAAAGATTTAATATTATAGGTGCCAAAATACTAAAAATAAATAAAAGACAAAGCTAATTAAATATATAGGTTGTTCAGAAGTTTTATCTAAGAACAGAGTTGTATCATGAAAGGAGATATAAAAGAGATATATACAATATCATATTTTAATACAAGAAAAAGTATTAGAAAAGCTCAGATTCTAACAATCCCATATTTCACAATACCTCTGGAAGAAGCAATTAGAAAAATAATAGATAACAATCAAATATTTATACAGAGTCTGCAAAGATTATTTCAGCAGTCCACTTTCTAAGGCACCAAAATAGATTATATAAATATAGAAAGTTGGGAAAAAATGATCATTAAAGAGAATGTTAAAGAAGGAGTATATCAAGATTATCTACAGTAATAGAAATATTTCAGTGTAATTAATGATCCAAACAAAAGTTAATCTTCTATTCAGGTGAATCACTAATTAATTATAGCAGTGACAATATAAAGATGGAAGCAGCATAGATCCAAATAAGTGATATAGAAAAAAAAATAGATTTTAAATAGGAATAGACAATTGGTCTTTATTCACATGTGTAAAACTAATAGCAATAGTCACAATACTCCTGGTAGTTCTAATAGATAGCTCAATTAAAATCTCTACAGATAGTTAAGCCTGTATTTCAAAATAAAAAATAGTTGAGAAAGATGATCCAAAAAGAATATATAAAAGATGACTAAAGGATAAAAACTGATCATTATGGGTATAAATGGTAGAGTTGATCAAGAAAAAAGATCTAGATTTAAAGTTTATCAAGGTTAAGGCATATTCTGGAGACTCCTATAATGATGAAGCAGATACCCTAGCCAATGATGCTCTCAAACTTCTAGTGATAGAATAGAAAAATTTTATCTTACATAAAATCCCTATAGAAATTAAATGACAAAACAAAACTTTAGATGATCCCATAAGACAATTCATCAAAAAAATAAATAACAAGATTACAGCATATCAGGAAACATTACAAAATAAAACTGAAAAAAAATGGAATTACCAAATTCAAGAACAAGAAGGCCATATATGAGATCTAGTATGAGGAAGAATAAATAGCTATATATAGAATACATCTTTTAAAAATTTTCAAAGAAAAAGCTTCCTTATCAAGTTGACGAATAATAAGCTACCAATATTGAGTAAACTGACAATAAGAAGGCCAGACCTATACAAGCAAATAAAATGTATTGCATGTGATCTTTAAGAAAAAGAAACAATTAATTACTTGTTAGAATGTCTAGTATATAAGGAATAGAAGAAAAAAATATAGAATAAAGATCTTGAAGGAGTTTTGACAAATTTCAGAAAATTTTTACAAGAAAGGAAAAAAGAAGCTGAAGAGAAGAATACTAGATTAATAATAAATGACAGTAAAGAAATAGGTAAAATAGACAAGTGAATATCTAGGATAGTAGAATAGTTCTTAACAATTAGTCAGAATATATTAAGTTTCTTTATAGGATTAATAAATAGTGAATTTATCTTTGAGATAGCAGACCTTAAATGTTATGGTAAAAGAATTGAAAATGAAGTAAAAAGATGAATTAAGAAACTACAAAATATAACTTGTAACCAGTTCCAGAAGAAGGTTTCGAATGCAAGATGTAAAAGAATGATAGAATGTGAAAGATTGCAAGAAATTCAAAAGAAGAATAAGATAAAAAGACTCTTTAACTTCTCAGGTGCTAAAACTATGTGACTAGAAAGAAAAGTTCCAATATTAGAGAAAGAAAAATTAGAAAATAAAGATCTAAAAGATATCTTATCAAGAGGTGTTAGATTTGGGATGAGATGGTTGGGTTTTGAGTAATGTCAAAACTTAAAAAAGTGATCTGCAGTAGTGATCTGCAGGCAATGATATTAAGAATTGGAAGAGTTTTCACCTGAACTCCTAATGGAGTGACAAATCACTTCCAAAGTTGTACTTAAAATAGTAATTATAAAGACAAGTGAGCTAGTTAGCATTTTTTAGCTTTAGTGATTCATATTATATATATAGTTTATATAACTAGCCTGATAGAGGGTTAAAAAAAAAAATAAAGTCAGCTAAAGAACTATTATTTTTTTTTGAGTACTCATAGCCAGGCCAAATCATTAGTTTATTAATTAATTGAAAACTAAAGTCTATTTTTATTTAAGCAGCATGATATATACTATAGCTAAACCATTATTTTAATTTAACTAACTTATAATAAGTATAAAAGTCTCTAAGTTTAGTCTTGATAACAATATTTCACTCCACAATATCTTTAGATAAAAACCCTTCTAGTTCATTATATTATTATCAGCAGGTTGTCACTATTGTATATCACATCAAGCCATTGAAATACAGGAAACTACAAAAGGATAGATTAAAAAAAGAAAAGAAGAATATTTAAAAATATTTAAATAAATAACAAAAAAATAAAAAAGTAAGAATTAAAAAAAATTTTCTAACTTTTTCCAAAAATCTGCTTTTTAAAACTTTTTCTTAATAAAAAATATATAATCAAAATATCTTTTTTTCTCCTGATTATCTGAGAAACTTACTTATTATTAATCTTAATTTTTTTTTGCATATCATCTGAGAAGATTTATTACTTAATAGAAATCTTTATCCTAGAACATACTTGGTCCCAACCTTCTTTGAGCAGTGATTTTTTATTTATTTATAGTAAAAAGATAATTTATAATAAATCCCAGATTTTTATATAACTCAGTAGAAACTGAGCTATATTGTTTTAGTTTAATATCTTTCAACAACTATGCCTAATTAAAAGAATTTTACTAATATACATCTTTTATTATTCAAAAGGCCAGGTTTTTCAATAATTCTTTTGTCTTGTAATGAAAGAAGAGTTTTGAAAATAATAGAAATTCTCTTCAATTATGTATCCTTTAATAACATCTAAAAAATACATTCTTAACTATAATCAAAGAGTTGAAGCTTAGTATAGATTAGAGATCATTAGATCTTATTGTTTAACTAGAATAAAAAAGAAACCTTCATTTTAAAATTTGTCTAATTGAATATTAAAAGAGAAAGACTTCAACTTGAACTAATAGCAGCTTTTTCATTATTTGGAAACTTGTTGCTCATATATTATTAATCTTATAGAACTTAATTTATAGATTAATTTAATTGGATAAGTAGGTAGACATGGAGTATCAATTAATTTTTTCTATTACCAATAACATTATTGGAATATATAAAGTAACTAATAAAAACTTGTTTATATTTAATTACTAATGTGTTTTGTGTTTACTAATCATATTTTGCAATATATTGTATTACCTAAAATTCAGGATCAAACTGAGATAGGTAATGATGAGTTTCTAAAGTAATTAGCATATAAAATTTTGCAGATCACTTATGTCCTTTTTTGAGGGACAAAATTCATAGCTCTTCACTTTAATAGGGACAAAAATCAGAAAATGCTATAAATTAATGATTTAGATAATAGAAAACAATTGTGGGTAGTTTTTTTATAGTTACTAATTTAAAATTTTTTAAGTTTTTTAGTGAGGGACATTTGATTTTTGCCTCTATCTTCCTTTTTAGGAACTCATTTTTAGAGATAAGCAAAATTTCCTAGAAAATCAAAAAATTTTGGATAACTATAAGAGAAAAAAAACAGTAAACAAATACTTTAAAAATATGGCTTAATATTTACTATTTCCCACTGCACAAAATCTCTATAACATATTTTTATATGAAAGGTTTTGAATACTACACTATTAGTTTTTCTTTTTTATAGAATATTTTGTCATAGGTAGAAAATATGTTTTTTGACTTTTCTAGGTTATAGGAAGTTAAGTTTTTGTTTGAGGATGAATATAAACAAGGAAGGAGATTTAGAAGTATCTCTTGAAGTAAATTTCAAGTTGGTTTAGTGATAATATTAAGACTTTATTAATAAGAAATGAAATATTTCTTGCAAATATCTTTTTTTGATGTAAATAGAGAATTAGCAGAAAGAGTTTATTTTTTTTTTCCAGCTAAAGAGCTATTAAACATATTCTATTTAAAATAAAATATTATAGATAGATAATTCTTAAAAAACTATTTATTAATAAAAAAATCTATGGATCAATAATACAGTAATAGTACTTTTAGATTATCAAGTACTGTTTCCAAGTTCAATATCATTGTAAAATAGTATTGCCTAAGTCTAGATAGTATAGGAAGAATCCATCTATTCTATGATGATGATTACTGTTATCTCTGATAAAAATTATATCCAATTATAAGATATCTAAAAATTACAAGATACTTCAGTTGGTTTTAGTACTAAAGCCATCTTATTATAAGACATATTCAAGTAAGCTTCTATAAATAGATTGAAAATCTATATATAATAAAATTTTAGAATACTAATGGTGACTAGATACTGTATATTAGTTAGAAGAGGGATTATATTAATTTGACATCTATCTAAGATTTTATATAATCACTCCATAGATAGACTATAATAAGTTATGTAAAAAAGATGCTCTAGTAGAATGAGACAACATTTAAGACTCTATATGAATATTCTGTAGGCATATTGTAATAGGTAGTATAAAAAAATATTTAATAAGACAAGATATAAAAAGAGTCTTAGATCTGAATTAACTATTAAGCAAGTTAAATAATGAGGGCCTAAACATATGTAAAAGGTAATAGAACTTTTTTAGCAATATATTATATAGATCATATTTATGAAAATAGGTTTGTTTAACTGTTAGTTGGTATTTAGTAATAGGTAGATTAAAAGTTATAGGATAAGTAATATAATCTTTACAAATCTGTAATTTTTAGTTACATGTCATAGATCCACAAACTAATAAATTCAATAAACTGAGTCTTTGTTAATCATATTAAAAAAAATTTTTTTTGATAAAATTAATAGAATATTTATTTGAATTGAATATATAAAATATATTTATAAATAATAAAAAAAAGATAGATTCTTTTTTTTTCAGAAAATTTTCTTTTTAAGCAATTTTCTTCTTCATTTTTCTCTGGCTTCGTAAAGAGTTTTTTAAGTCACCATGCTATCCAAAACTCAAGCACAACATAGAACAACTCAACAACAATAACATAACACAAACATAGTTTTAAGTAATACAAGAAGTTACACTCAAAATCAGCAAAATTTTGCAATAGAAATTCAAGAAACAGAGGAAGAAGGAGTAGAAGCTATCTTCCCAGCTATTACTAATAATACTATATATACTCCAGCAAAACAAACAGATACTAATTCAACCTCAAATAGAACATCCAATATTAAATACAATAATACAAATGATCAAAACAGCACTTCCTCCATTCTTAGAGATTTTCACTCTGAAACAAACTCTAAAATTGATTGGTATGAAGAAACAGAGCATCAAACTTAATACCATGATAAGGAAAAAAACAAAATTGATGACAAAGAGCCCACTGCAAAACCACTTCCAACTGACTGATAAGTTGAATATGAGAGAAAAATATTTAAATAAACAATTTCCATTGAGAAGGTTTCCTGGTAGAGACAATCAGAGTAAAATCTGAAATTTAGCAAATCACCTTGTCAAATTCCAATTCTTTTTATATATCAAGATTGATAATTCATGAAATGCAAAACTGAACACTGCTTTATTTGAGGATGAAAAAGATGTAAATAAAGATGAAAATCTCATCATTGATGATAATACCATCATTCATATAATAGCAACACCTATATATGATAGTATTGCAGCCAAAAACAAAAGCATCTGAGTATAGAATATTCCACTTAATATCACACATAATGAGATGTACACAGCCTTTACTAAATTTGGAGAAATTAAATCTCTCAAAATGCAAACAATCAGTATGTGGCAAATAGTCACAGTGGAATATAAAAATCAAGAAGATTATGAGATAATCCAAACCAGATGGATAATCCTTTTCAAAGGAGACCTTATTTACACCTATCTTTTCCTTAATATCCATCAAATCAAAACAGAATGAGACAAATATACAATTAAACTTTTCCCAAGTACTATAGACTTTGACCTTAAAGAAATAATTGATTAAATTAAAGCCCAAACATATTATATTCCAAGAACCTTTCAATACCAATGAAAAAGATTTGCTATTCTTAGCTTCAAAACAGATAAACTTATAGAAACTGCCAAGACCTTTCTTGCAAAACTTGGGAATACTGAACTTACTTGGATTGATTCAGACACTAAAGCATGTAATCTCTGCTCCAGCACTAAACACATGATCAAAGATTGTCCGATTCAAAACAGACAATAATATTTATAAATTAAAAAACAAGAAAATGTCAAAAAATTTGAGCATCTTTATAACAGATACAAACCTAGTGGATACTTCACCAACTCACAGAGACAAATCCTATAAAGAGATCATATCAAACCTTCCTTCACTGAAATTATAAAGCAAAAGAACACTACTACAAATCCAATTCATATAAAGGCAACAGACTCTACCAAATACCTTACTAACAATGTTCAGAATATCTTATTGCACAACATTCTATCAGCTATCAAAAAAATAGAACAGAAGATCAAGAATATCAAATCTGAACTTATTAGCATAGACAAGCATATAGGATATCTTGAAGATAACAGTTACTATTACCATACATTTGAAGCAGATCATGAACTACAGGATGAAAGTGATGACAGATCAATCAATAAAGAAGTCATAAGCATAATCTCCAACACCTCCAGAAAAAGAAAAGCATCAAGTCCAGTCTTAGAAATCAGACAAAATTAAACAAAAATCTATAGACAACTCAATAGATTATCAGGAAATATAAATGCAATTATATCATTTCTCTTCAAACTGGCAGCCATCCAAGTTCTCTCCTCCAATGATGACATTTCCCAAATTCTTTCTAATCAATGAGTAATACAAATAACACTCTTTTCCTATATGGAATATATCAAATATAGACAACCCTATTTTAAATATTTCCCCTTCTATCTCTACAGTATATATATATCTCTTTGGAAAATTATCACTTACAATATTCGTGGCATCTCAATAGATCTCAAAAAAAATTCTTGGTTTGAACTTTGTGACTTCAATAAGTTATATATTATTATTACAACAGAAACAAATAACACTTCACAATCCTCAAAATATTGGATACATCGTAGCTACAAATCCTTTTGAATACATAAAAAAGCACAAACTCTAGGACATAGTGTTAACATCAGTGTCACTTATCAACTTATCCAATGAATCTTTAAACATCATCACTACTAAGGATGACTCCTATTAGTGGATATGGCCTTTCCCAATAAACAAAAAGTCAAAATTATAGGAGCATACTTTCCGGCACATAGTTTTAACAATAAAAAATTAAATACCTTTCACAAGATAAAACAATGAATTAATGAAGCTAAAGCAAAAAACTATTAGATAATAGTAGCAGGAGACTTCAATGCAATAAGCAATTCAAGCCTGAATAAATATAGTGATCACAAAAAACACCTTTCAATTATACTCAATATTATACATATCAAATATCTATTGGAACAAGAGTTTATTGCCATATACAGAGAACACAACCTATCAAGAAAAGAATTTACTTGGTAAAATAAATGAAACAAAAGCAGAAAAGATCAAATATGGATCCTTCTATCCTCTATATGGCAATCAAGAGAAGCATACATCTCATATGAAACTAAAGAAATTACAGGTAGTAATCACTCAGGTTTTATTGCTGAAATAGAAGCCTGGCAATTGGACAAAGTCTCCTCCAAAACAAAACATATACCAAATTACAAATTCAATTAGAGTCATACTTTATCAGCAGCATGGGAAAAATTTGCAAATCAGATTGAAGAATTCCTCGTGGCTAATCATAATATTCTCCAATATAGTAACTTGGACCATAAGTAGAACAAATTCAAACATATTCTCTATAAATCAACAAAATCACATATAACAAAAATCAAATCACACCACAAAACCCACAATCTCAAAACTGACCAAAATTATCTCAAAACTCTTGTTCAACTACAACAACTCCAATATAAACTTATTACACAAATTACAATCAACATCAACTCAATACTTACAACAATGAAAACAATATCAACAGAACTATATGAAGAGTTTCAATAGGCACCACCACCAACAAATACAAATCCAGACCTAACAACATGAAAACAATAATCAAAATCTTTACAACCAAGTTTAAAACAGTCACAAGAATTCTCACTAACATATGCAAACAGCAAGCAATTAAACAATTTAGTATCAAATGACAAGTAATGCTGAAAAACCAAAAGAAGTTGATAATAAATAGTATCTTAAACAGATCCACAAGTTCTATTATCTTAGACAGAATTATCATCTCTGACAATAACAATATACACATTATCACTAATCCATCAGAAATTAAAGTCAAAGTTAAGGAACACTTTGAATAATGAATTCCAAAAAAAAAAAAATAACCACTGGAACAATTTTATTTCTAGTAGGCAGCTTATGAACCATTAGAATATATAAAACAAGACTGGTATCAAGATCTACTAGTACCCATAACAATCGAAAAGCTCTTAAGTACTATTCAATAAAGAAACTTCAAATTAGCTCTGGGCAGGAATTCAATACCCTACAAAGTATACAAGCACTTAAAACAAAAGACCAAGAAATTTTTGCTAGAAATTTTTAATGATATACTCAAAACTGGCCAAACACCAAAAAAATAAAGCAGAGGGATTGTATACCCAATATTCAAATCAGAAGATTGGAAGAACAATCTTAATATAACAAGACCTATAATATTATTGGATACTAGATGAAAAATTTTTACCAAAATAATTATAGATAGACTATCCAAATGCTTTACAAATACTCATATCCTATCAGATCTAAACTGAATAGGTCTATCAGAAAATAGTACACAAGATCACATTTATATTTTAAACTATATTATAAAAGATACAAAAGACAACAATAAACAAGCCTGGATACTCAGCCAAGACATATCTAAAGTATATGACTCTGTTAACATTCATATGCTCAACTTAGCACTAAAATGCATCAAGCTCCCACAACTCATGATCGATATAATTTCAACTATTTTTCAAAACAGAACCAATGCAGTTACCATATGTCATGGCCTTATACAAGAATACAATGTCGTGGATGGAATAGATTAAGGGGACTTCATCTCTCCTCTTCTTTGACGAATCTTCTATAATCCTTTCTTATATACTATAAACAACAACTTCAAAGGATACATTATCAAAACACCACATCTAATATTAGTAGAAAATTAATCATGCATCTCATCTGTAAACATTCCAGTCAGCATTTATATGGATAATACTACATGGATAACAGAAACTCAATCTGAGCTACAAATGATCATAAATATAGCACAACAATTCTATACAATTAATGATATAGCAGTGAATCTACATAAATCCTTTCTTCTTATAATTAATGACAAAAACTCAGACAAAGAACAAGGGGTACAAATGTAAAATTAACATATTTCAGACTGTGAAGATAATATTCCAATTAGAATTTTAGATATTTGATATGGTAACAAGGCCTCCAAATGATATCAAAAGTAACTAATTCAATATAAAGTCATGCAAACTAGAGCACTTATAGGTAGCAAACGAGTAACTGACAAATAAATACAATATATTATCAACTATATTCTTTTTCCTAGCATCGAATATCTTCTAAATGATATAGTCCTATCAGAAAACACCTATAATACATTAATAAGCAAACTTATCAGCATCTTCAAACATAAACTCAATCTAGTCAATACAATTCCCAACAATGCAATTTTTAATATCTTTGAATATAATCTTTTTCATTTATGGGATCGACAAATACAATTACATGTCACAAATTGGATCCAGAGAATCAATAAACAAAATATCACAAGCACTCTAGCAAGATATCGACTTCAACATTTATAAAATAAATTTTGATCTATCAATTTAATTCTTATCCATCTAATAAAGCCAATATGTAAACCAGGAAGCAATCTAACACATAACATTCTTTGGCTCTTGCGTAAATATGGATTTAGCTTTCAACTTTATCACAATAACAATCAAATTTCCATTTTTCAAAAAATTGACACAACAATTGAAGATATTGTCACCCCTTATTTCTACAACAAATATCGAACTCAACTGACAAAACATAACTTAATGTTTACTGGACAACTCTTAAATGTACAAAGAACACACCCTTTTCAATGGTGCCAGCTCATTAGATACAAAAGAAATTGTCACTAGGAAAAACACAAAACCTCCTAAGAGATCCAACTGTTATAATATTATATCTCAATCAAATATAACCAACATCTTTCTACAAAGTACCCTAGCAACAAACACAACTACCACAAAATTCCATTGGGTAGCTACAATAAAAAATGATCAAATACTTATTGGCAAGAAACAAAGAAACAATTTGACAAAACAATATCATATCAACACTATACTCTACAAAATAATGAATTTCTTTTGTTCAGATGTCCAGGATATGATATAAATGAATATACAACACACTCAAGTACATGTGTCTTCTTCTCTAAACCACAAAATACAATTATAATTCCAACAAACTTCAGTATCACATCTGCTTCATACTCTGAAAACCCCTCACAGCTATTCATTAGAAGAACATGAATGTCTTCTGACTCAATACAAGCAGCACTCAATCATCTAACCACCTTACTACCTAAAAAATCAATACATATTTTTTCATAATTATACAAGATAATGATATTATATAAAGCTATATTCAATAATATTTCAAAGGAGAATCAAGCATATTAATCAAACTGACACATATTGCCACCTCTATAATGGGTAATTCTTTTCAGATTTATACAGACGGATCCAAATCAGATTGAAATAATATACCACACATGGGTATAGAATGAATCATTATTATATTTATACAACAGAAGTTTCAATTTCAAGCACAAGTAAACAAACATCCATCATTTATCAGGGCAGAGATTATGGTAATTTATATTGCATTAGTAATAATACCCACTCAATTCTTTATAGACCTTTACATTGATAGGCAAGTAACAATATCCTGTATTAATCAATCTCTCAAACAAAAACCTGATCAAGTGATTCGTAAACACAAAAACTACAAACTACTACTAGGCATTCAAGATATATATAAAACCAAAAACATCAACATTCACTTGCATAAAGTTCCAGTACATACAGGAATTAAATACAATAAATTAGCAGACCAATTGGCTAAAATCGATCTCTTCAGCAATGGCATGGCTTCTAGAACTTTACAAATTAAAATATTAACATCCAATACTTCAAACATTACAATAATTCCAATATGGGACAAGGATATAATAGATATTTCAGCCAAAACAATATGTCAAAAACTCTCACAAGCAAAATATTAGTACAATGGAGAGTTTTAAACATGACCCTTATAGACTTCACAGGCCAATACAAATATATAAACTGGGTAGCAACTTTTAACAACCTACACCTCTCTAAAATAAGACATCAATAGAAGATTAACAAATTAGAAAATTTTCAATCAACTTATGAAACAATGAATTACCCACAATCAAACTTCATACAAGAAAACCTATACTCTATACAGATAATCTTTGCCCTCGATGCAGTCTAATAGAAGACAATTATCATACTTTTCTTTGTGATACTACATTACAAGATCTTATTATATACATAAATAAAATTGCAATCAACACATGTAAAGAATATATTCGTCCAGCAATAAAAAGCAATTATGTACAATAATCAAACAATAAATGTCCTTAAAAATACCATCTGAACTTAAACTTTTCATTAAAAGAGTACTATTCAAGTCTTTAATATCAGCCATATACAAGATTACAACAGATTCTTCCAATACACAGAAATGTATCAAAGAAATAACCTATAAATGGAAAAAACTGCTCTACCATAAATGGCTGCACCAGTGCCATATCTTTCAACAATGGGAAACAAATAATAAGAATCAACAAACAAACTGAAAAACAACACAAATACATGAAGAAAGTCCAATAAAACAATAGATGGATCAATAAACAAGCCATGAAAGATAATTATATTACTACAACTAACAAATATTTGAACAATTTTATAAAATATAATATTCCTATTTTCTCTTTGTTTAATATAGAAATTAGCACTAGCTTTGCCTTGACAAGTTAGTTTCTCCCTTGGTTTGGAGTGACAACATGCCATCTGGTAGACTATAGTCTTAGAAAGTTTAGTAGCATAAATTATATATAGAATACCTTCTGTCTTCTTTTATAATCTCTATAATATGTATTGCAAATTACTTTATCAAAGCTAATAAACAAGGTTGAGTCAGTATATAAAAAAAAAAAAAAAGATATTTATAAACAATAGATAATTAAAAAAATAATATAAAGTGATAAATCCAAGTTTACAAAAATCTATGGGTCAAAAGTATAGTGGTTAACACTCCATAGATCATATCACAAGATTCTGATTCAAGTCCTTCAAGTGACAAAATTATAAAAAATTCTATTGATCCTTGTTTGAAGATAAGAATCTGCCAACATATGTAACCTGTTAACCTGATGTCACTTATAATTGATCATTACCTTGATCGGACAGGTCTATAAGTAAGTGATATCCACTCCTGTATCATAAACCTGATGTGGTTGAGTTCATAATTGGAATAAAAACCTGATTTGCATCCATTGAGTTTGTGGATCCTTAACTGATCAAGAATAGTTTCCGAGCTAAAAAAATTCAGGACTTTCTGGGAAGAAGAGTAAATTCTCTACTGATAGCATATATAACAATATGTGATATTCGTGGGGGATGTCAACAATATCGGAAAACCTTGGTAGGAGAAGAAATTTGTACACCACACTGAAGTACCTAAAATCTTTGGTACAGGTTAAAGTATATATAATGGTTTGATAACTAGATTATTCTATAAAACATGTTCTAGGAAAAATAAAGATATTATTGTATGTTCTATTCATATATAAAAATATGGAATGATCTTATATACAATATGTAAAAATAGTCTACTTGTTTACTGTAAATAGATAGGTACATAGTTATATTAATATGTAATCAAAAATATATATAAGACAAAATTAATATTGTCTTGAGGTTAACAAAGTTAATAAAAAAGGACATAGACAAAACACAACCTCAATAGAGAACTCAACAAACAAGCAAAACTCTGGACAAATGAAGTCAAGAATTACTGTATATAGCAAAAGGAGCCCTTATAATGGACTTAATAAAAACTATAAAAAAATACACACTGGCAGAACATTATAAAGAAACTATCAAAAGCATTGTCAACAGATTCCTCAATATACAACAAGAAAAATGGAACCAAAGGTGTGATAACTTCATACAATAGGAAAAGGAACACAATATCACTACAAAAGACAAAAAAAAATGGCAAACCATAATCACAAAAAAAAATATATACAAATTCTGCATTCCAGGTATCAATGTACTTATGGCATATACTAGCCATTACTTGATTAACTGAAACACAATCTATTCATTTACAACAAAATTTTTATAGGACAGATAAAACCTTGGCAAATTAGTCAAGTATATACTAGTATTTGGAAATAAGCCATATGGTAAAAAGATTTCCTTAGTGAGTTTACTTAGATTGATAGAATAATAAATTTATATAAAATAAATTTATACATACTCATTATAAAAATATCTAATAAACAAGGTATAAGTTACCCATTAAAAATAAAAATAAAAAAATCCAAGTTTACATTATTTTTTTTTTAAAATAAATGGCTTACATCTTGTTTATTAGATATTATTTATAAGTATGTATAAATTTATTTTATATAAATTTAACTTTTTAGTTACCTAATTAAACTTATTAAAAATTAAAAATAATCTTACTATATAGCTTATTATCAAATATAAATATAATGTATATTTGACTAATTTGTCAAGTCTTTATCTATTCCATAAAAATTTTATTTTGCAAGTGTTTCAGTTGATCCAGAATTAACTAAAATGTTTCATGATTTTATTGATTCCTGGAATATATAATTTATACAAAGTAATTTTTCTATCTAGTGTTA
The DNA here is from genome assembly GCA_910592055.1 of Acaulospora colombiana. NCBI lineage: Eukaryota > Fungi > Glomeromycota > Glomeromycetes > Diversisporales > Acaulosporaceae > Acaulospora > Acaulospora colombiana. The sequence goes on from CAJVPT010000371.1 coordinate 17,235, forward strand.
ATAATTTTTTTTTGTCTTTTGGATTTATGTTTTGATTTGTTTTTTACTATACAAAAAGCTGGCATCTCTGTTATTATTTGTTCTAAAGAATAGTTAAAAATCTATTGATAATGATTTAATAATTTCTTTTTTATTTTTTGATATTGTTAGTTTTAATATATTAACAGTTAATGCAAAGGTTGTCTTTATATATTATTGCTACTCTTTTGTAGAACTTGGCTTTGATTAACAGTTCTAGATTTCAGAGCTTTAGCCTGAAAGATATAGTATTATAGTCAAGTCTATTAGTTATGAAAGTTTATAGATTATTGATTTTGTCTATATAATACTTTGTAGTATATTATTATTTGTTATGATTAGATTGGAATCTAATATTCTTCAATTGAGAATGTGTCTTGCTCTGATAAGATTTTTTGCAGTTTTTGATATTGTATTGTTTAAGACTTGGCTATTCCATTCTTGGATTCATGAATTGTTGCTGTTTTTAATGGGGTGAATATGATTTCTATTATGTTGCCTGTAATGGTTTCTTCTTTAATAAGCATATCTGCTTTGTTATTGTTTGAATCATTGTTATATGCTTTAATTTTTTCTTATATAATATTGAGTCTATGTTGTTTATAAATATAATTAATTATATTGATTAAAGTGTTGTTTTTAAGTGTTTTGATTGTAAATAGGTTTTCTTGAACTTTAGAAATAATATTAAATGTTGCTTAACTATTATTACAAATTGTAATATTGCTATTTGCTAAAGTTGTTATTAGAAGGATGTAATAGTAGCTAATTCAGCTCTTATTAAAGAGTGAAGTTATTTATTTTTCCTTTGAATTTGATTATTGAGCTTAAATAATATGCCATCCAAAACCCATTTTATAATTTATATCTAGAAAGCTATTTATATAGACTATAATACTTTTAAATTTGCAGATTATTTATTAAATAAAGGCTAGTTTGATAAGTATGCTCTCTATTATATTCATAAAGTTTATTATAAGTTTTTTACTATATGTTATAAAATTGTTATTGATAATAAATAGTGGTAAAAGTTTATTAGATATTAGTTTGTTTTATAGAAGTTTGTTTTAAGCTATTGAATAAGATTTTACTACACTGATAAAGATTATTGTTAGGTGTGTCTCTGGAACTGGTTTTGCTTTTGTATACTGAAATATAGATGAAACTGTTCTTGTTCTTAAAAAAAATATATTCTTCTTGTTTTTCAGTTGTGTTTAGAGTGCATCTCTAATATTCTTGAAAGATAAATTATTATTGATTTGTGTATAGTATTGTAGTTTGACTGTGTTGTTAGAAATAGCTTTTTTTCTACAAATAATGTTTTTATTTGTTTATAATATAGCAGCTCGTTTGATTTTTTGATTTGATATTTCTATAGCTAGTCTGTAAGTTTGTTTTGTGATGTTGTTGTTTATATATCTGTTTTGTATTAGCATAGCAATTTGTTGTAATTCCTGGACCATGTTGATTTTTTTTTGTTAGGTTTTTAGTTGGGAGTTGTGATCTCCATCCAGACTGCCAGGCATAATTCTTTATAGTTGGTAATTTGATTAATAAAGAGAATTTAATTATATACTAGTTGTATTTATGTTTGTTATATCAGATTAGATCTATTACTTCTTTTATTGTTGTGTTTGTTTTTTTATCACCTAAAGGTTAAAATTGATTTTTGTGAATTCATATTATCTGAAAAGGAAAATTAAATCATGTACAAAGTCCTGGCTTTGTGATAGAAAAAAATTTATTAAATAGATACTTATGATAATTTTAATAAACCAACATCTATTTTAAAGTTTTTGTAGGTATATAGTTGTAATCTTCCCTATTATATTCTATCTATTAATTCTTTTGTGTCAAATGTTTGTATGTAATAAAAGTTGCATGTCCTAAAAATGAAAAAACTATATTTAATTGAATTGAAAAGTATCGAGTTTAGTATAGATTAAATTAAATGAAGTTTATATTTATAGATTGTATTAAGAATACTCATTATTTTGTTATAGTTGAGCCTCATGAGAATTATATATAAGAGCAGATATGTAGTCATTTGTATTCAGAATTGTTTATGAAAATATCTGATTTGTTTATTAGTTGTTGTTTTTTATTTAATTGTATTAATATATTTAAGTATTTTGTCATTGATTAGTTATTATTGAAAGGCTTTGGTTCCTTTGCTTTCAAGATGAATATCTAGAATTCTTATTGCTTGATTTGATTTGAACATGTGAATAAATTAATTTTGAATTTGAATAGTATTGCTCCTGTTTAGATTGGCATTAAATACTATAAGGTTTGATTTTGTGATATTGATATTGATGTCATTAATTTTATAAAAGTTTAAGCAAATGTTATATACCTTTTAAAGATTAGTACTATTCTTTGCAAACAAGGTTGTGTCATTCATGAAAGCTATATATATGATGTTTTGTATTTTTGTAGTGGATGGTATTATGGGATTTAACCATTTTTTCATTGTTAATATGTATCCTTTGATTTGTTTAAAAATATATGTAATAAATAAATTATAGAAAATTCTCTATAAGAAAGATAATATTATATCTTCTTGATCTATATTATCTTCTATTATATATTGAAATAAGGGTTCAAAAGATATGTGAACATGATTTTATCAATTGTCACAGATGGTTGTAATTATTTAGATAATTTTATTTGAGCATTTGATTCTTTTGAGGGATTTTTTGAGTCTAGAAATATTTATGAAATTAAATGCTTTGGTTATGTCCAAACTTAGGATCCAGGCTTGTTTATAAGTTTGTCTTGCATTATCTTGAATTGCTTTGAGGATATGTATTGGTTCTTGTGTAATGTATCTTAAGAGTACTACCCAGTTGTGTGTAAAGAGGATTTCATACAATTGAAGTGTTTTGACTAGTCTACTAGTTATAATTTTTGTAAAGACTTTTCTAATTGTTTAAAGTAATATAATTGGTCTTGTGATATTGATATTATTTTTCCAGGATTTTGACTTAGAAATTGAATAAATACTACATTTTTTCTATTTTATTGAAACTCTTTCTTGTTTTAGGATATTATTGAAATAGTCTGTAATAAAGGCTAGTGTCTTGCTTAAAAGTTTTTTAAGTACTATATATGTGATGCCTATAGGATCGGATGCTAATTAGAACAAAATTTGAGGATATTTTATATTTTCTCTATTATTATAAGTATTGTTACATTGATATACCAGTTCTCTTTTATATATATAGATAGTATATATAATTTTTTCCATCTTGTATTTTAATTTTTATAATTTTATGCTTACTTGTTCATTTTTTGAAGTGTATGCTTACCAGTGTTTTAATTTTTTTTAGATTTGTAGTAATTTTTTTTTCAAGATTATTTGAAATGATTTTGTTTAATATGATATATTTATTGAAATTATTCTAAAGATTTTTAATTATTTGTTTTTTGTTGTTATTGAAATAGATTTGTCTTCTAAAAAGTCTTTTATTAAATATATCTATTTATGTGTTTTTACTATTCATATTGAAAATTTGTTTATAAGTGGCTCTCATTGTTTTGAGATCTTAAACCTATTGAAAAATGTTTATTAAATTGAAGACCTTGCAATTGGATTGATTATCATATTGTATCAAGTATAAAGCTTCTTGAAAATAGAGTCAATTTTTGTTTGAATACTGTTTATTAAAGAGTTATACTAGTCGAAAAAAATTATTCAGCATACTGTCACTCATGTAATATTCAGTAAAAAATAAACAATTTGGTAAAAAAAAATTATTCAACATACTACCACTTGTGTAACATTTGGCAAAAAATAAATAATTCAGCAAAAAATGACATAAATAAATTGACAACTATAAAAATCAGCATATTAACAATTTGTCAAAAATTTTATTAACAATTCATTAAATAATTCATTAACAATTTGACAATAATTCATTAACAATTTGGCAATAATTTATTAAAAGTTTATCACAAAATTATTTATTAGCAATCCAATAAAAATTCAGCATTAATTTATTAATAGTTTGTTAAAAAATTTGTCAACTATTCATTAAAAATTTAGTAACTATTCATTAAATTATTATTAAAGATTTATTAACTATTCATTAAAAATTTAGCAGCTATTCATCAGCAATAAAGTAAAAAAATTGATAAACTTATACATTAATTTTTTTGAATTGAGGTTATATTTATAAATTATGAATAATACAAACTATAATATAATATATAATATGTTATTTACTTTTTTTTTTTTTTTTTTTTTTTATACCCGTAACCAGGTTAGATTGTCAGTTTATTAATCAATTGAAAACATAAGTACATTTTCATTCGAACAGTATGATACATATTATAGCTAAACTATTATCATAATCTAACTAACTTATTGTAAGTATAATAGCTTCTAAGTTTAGCCTTGGGAACAATATTTTGCTCTGTAGTATCTTTGAGTAAAGACCCTCCTAGTCCACTGCATCATTATTAGCAGGTTGTTACTGCCATATGTCAAATCAAGCCACTGGAATACAGGAAATTACAAAAGGATGGATGAAAAAAAAGGGTGGGGGATATCTAAAAATATCTAAGTAGATAGCAAGAAAGTAAAAATATAAAAATTGAAAAAATAACTCCAGCTTTCTCCAAAGACCTACTTCTCAAGACCTCTTCTCAATAAGAAATACCTGATTGGGATATACTTTCTTTTCCTGACCATCTGAGAAACTTATCTATTCTTGATCTTGATTTTCTTCTCGTGTACCATTTGAGGAGACTTATCACCTAGTAGGAGCCTTTACTTCCAGGACACACTTGATTTCAATCTTCTTTAGACAGTGATTTTTTATCTATCTGTGATAGGAAGCGACTTATAATGGACTTCAGGTTCTTATGTGACCTAGTAGGAACTGAGTTATATTGTTTCAATATAATATCTCCCAGCAGCCATGCCTAGTTAAAGGAATTTTAATGATGTATATTTTCCATTGCCCAAAATAGTCATTCTCCAAAGATCTTTTTGCTTCACAATGATGGGAAAGTACCAGAAGAGCAGTGGGAATCCTTATTGATTGCAATATCCTTTAACAACTTTTGGGAAAATGTATTCTCAACTGTAACCAAAGGATTGAAGCTTAGCATGGACTAGAGACCATTCAGTCTTATTGTCTGACTGGAATAAAAAAGAGACCTTGATCTTGAACTTTGCTTGACTGGAATGATAGGAGAGAAAGATCTCAGCTTGAACAAATAGTAGCTTTTTCATTACCTGGAAACTTGTTGCTCATATCTTATTGACCTCATGGAGCTTGATCTGTAGGTTATCCCAATTGGAGGAGTGAAGCAGACATAAGGTACCAATCAACTCTTTCAATCAATCACTAATGACATTATCAGAACATGTGGGATGACCAATAGGAACTTGTTTACATTAAGTTACTAACATGTTTCATGTCAGCCAATCAAAAGCCTGCTGACAAAACCTCTATTTCTGTTACTTCAGCTTTGTATAGTAGTACTACATGTGTCAGTCCTTTTTCTTCCTAGAACCTTCTTACCCTTAGTAGAGAAAGTGTGTACCTTGGTCTTTTTAGGTTATTAGAGGTCCAAGTTTTTATTTAAAGAAGTTTATAAACAAGTAAAGGAAAGTAGGGGAGATACATGAAAACAAGCTTCAAGTTGGTTTAATGAAAGTATAAAGACTTTATTAGCAAGGAAATATAAAACTTTTTGCAAACATCTTTTTTGTGTATGGTCAGAGGATTAGCGAAAAGAGTTAGAGTTTATAATCTATAAGCTCATATAATATGTTATTTACTGTATATTATTATAATTTAATTAATTATATATTATTATTATTATTATTATTATTATTTTTTTTTTTTTAATCCACAATCATATTGCAATGGTATGTCTTTATTGAGATATTGAGAAATATCTAAATATTTTATAGACTTTCACAAAGCGATCAACTCATCATTGTATATTATTAGTTAAAGGACACACTACTTAAAAAATATGAGAAGTCCACTAAGCTAGTTCAGACCAAATAAAACTAAATCTAAACTAGATACTCTAAGTTAGATTTAGGAAACAATATTTCACTCTCCTAGTAGCTTGGCATTAGTGCCTCTAAGTCAACTAGTATTGCCAACAGTTTATCTCTATTGATTATCCTGAAAAATAATGAATTGCTAAAGTTGGTACTGAGGAAAGGGGAAAAAGAAATAAAATTCAAACTGTGGTTTTTATTTACTATGAAATAATGTTATATATATAATAATTTATACATAGTAAATGTATTACATTTTTTTTTAAAGCTGGCTCAGCCCCCAGTTGGTCTTTTATTAAGCTTTTATTCAGATATTACATTGTACTATCTATTTTAGAGCTAGCTAGAAATCAGACTATACTAGCATGTATATGTGATTACTATGAAAGATACCTTCTGGATCAGATTTCCTGGTGGACCTCCATGACTTGTTGCCTTCCTTTTGGAAAACTAATCTGCCTAAGCTGAGTTAGCGCCATTTTCCTTGAGTTTTTGTGAGAAAAGAAAATTAAAGGTTTTGGTTTTCTTTCAGTTCAAACTGATTTCATATGTTGATTTCCCTGATCGATCTTTTTCCATGTTTTGGCTCCATTTGCCTCTTGCTCTCTTTTCCATTTTAGTGATCCCTTGGGATTTTTCCCATTCTCTGGTTGCCTCGCATCTCTGTAGTCAGGTTTCTCTTGCAAGATTCTGTATTTCGTCGAAGCACTCTAGAAGAGTATGTTTAGCTTTCTTTTTCTTGAAAATTCTGGCCCACTTATAGAACACATTTGCAATATCCCTGGGGATTAGGCTCCTAGATATCATGTTGATCCAGGTGTCTTGTATGTTACGTTTGGCCTTCTTGACCCATCTTTGGACCCATGGTTTACTTTGTTTCTCTCTGCTTTGGAGATAGTTAGATATAACCTCTAGCATACACAGATTGAAGTTGAATTTGTTTTCTCTACACGTGAGGACATGAGTTTAGTTTTCGGTAGCCGCATCGCACCTGACGCATTTGTTGGATTTGTATAAATCCCTTCTTCTAGAATGTAGTTTGACCATGGTTGGTAGCTCCTGTGCCCAGGACTTCAGTTTAAAAGTCCTTCGTTGATACTCTTCCATGTCTGTCGGGCCTGCAGTTATTTTTTTAAAGTGTAAGTAGTCTATCGTTGCTTCCCAGTTGATTCCTTCATTGAGTAACGTGAGGTCCTGATTTCTCTCTAAACAACACCAGTCAGTGACCTGCTTGTTCCTGAAGTGGTTACGGATGGCCTCCCTAGCACTAGAGTTGGTGAGCTCATCCTTATATACAAGTACCAGTTCTTTCCTATTGAGTGGTATTATGTCAAGACATGTGGTTTGCCATTTGAATCTTGCTCGCTTGGCCTTGCTATCTACTTTGGCAATGGTCAAGTTACCATTCCTTCGGACCTTCTCTACTTTGATTTTGATATTTTTTAGCTTTGCAAGATCTTTTGTGTATTCCGTGAGTCTCGCTATTTTGCTCTTGTTCCTGTTGACTGCCAGTGCTGTGGCTACCATCTGACTGTCTGTATTTATAGTTGCTTCTGTTCCTTGTGGAAGAGATATGAGGGCTACTATGACTGCGTTAAGCTCAGCCTCGTTTGGTGTTGTTCTTCGTAGAATCTTGAAAGATGCGATTTTCATTTTTTCCCCTGATTCAAGGTTTTCGACCTGAAAGGTGATTGTATGGAATCTCTTGTAACAGCTCACGTCCGTTGTGACTTTGACTCTCTGCCATTTCTCCATATCCTATTGAAGCTGGCTGATTTTTGCTTTGATTATCTTATCCCTAATCCATTCGGTCCAACCCTTTGTACGGATGTGACTGGGGACGTGAATATCTTCAAGGTCCTGGGATTCGTGACTCTTCAAGTGGTCCATCCTGGCTTTGATACTTTGTGGTGACGTGAGGAGCTCTGTCACTTTGACTCTATGTCGATCAGTGGTGCTTTGCTTGTTCCTTCCTGAAATTGCGATCGAGTCTTTGTTTGCCATTTCTATAATGCAGGTGTCATTAGCGATTGACTTATTCATGTTGCACCCGACACATGGAATTATGTGAGATGAGTGTGGCTGCCGGGCATAGTGTCTGACTGTCGTTGTGTTTGTATCTTTTCTCCTTAGTTTACCTATGAGTATTTCTTCTTCCTCTGTGTTTCCTTCAGCAGCAATCTAGATTAACTTGTGCTTTTTCAAGGATCTACTGCTCCACCTTTTCGCCCAGACCATATTATGAAAGGGGTTGGCTCCTGGATGAAGATTTGTCAATCTTGTTGCGAAGCTTGAGTTAATTGTTCCTGTGATTATTTTACTGATGATTTCTTCATAGAAACGGGGCTGTCTCCCCTGTACATTTCGATGACTTGTAGAACAAATCTGGACCCAGCTTATCGTTTTGACCTTGTTGTAGTTAACAAACTGTTCAATCCATCTGAGGTTGCTAACTCTAAGTTTGTTTCTGTGTTTGTTATACTATTTTCTTCCCATATAGTCTTCGATTAATGTCAAACCTTCCTTTGTCTCTAGCTTTTCATACCATCTATCTCTAAGGGATGGACCTTGTTTCTGTGCACGGATGAGCACATCTTGCAAAAAATTTTTGCCTGTTACGTGAATCTTTGGGCATTCCTTCAGAATGCTGGTTTCCGATCAGGCTGCCCACTGAAGGTTCATTATTCTTTCTCTGTATAGTCTGCCAGCATGATTGGCTGCCTTGTGGAGGGCCTCGATGATGGTCAAATGCTTCTGCAGCATGTGGTTTCCGAGGCTGAACACGTTATAACCTAGGTCACTGTAAAAGATTGAGTTCGGGGCCAAGGTAGGGAATCCGGTTTTGTGTTTGACTATCCTTCTCAGCTTTCTGTCTATGAGATTAGTTTGGGCCTCTGTTAGGCAAAGGTCTTGTATCAAATATTCCAACTTGGATAGGATTACATGGTTGACTAAGTACTGGATTTGTTTGGCCGATACTTTTTTTCAGAGCAACCGATTTGCGAGATTCGAGATAGTCTGGTGAAGCAAGCTTACTTGATGTTTCTTTCTGCCATCCTGATCAAACCAAACTCCCAGGTACTGGACTGCACTGGCTATGCTTTAATCGTGTCTTGCTCAAAGGTCGTTTCGGCCTCTCGTTTATTGTTGAGTACAATGAGCTCTGATTTTCTCGGGTTGACTTTAACTTGAGCAAAGTTGTAGAAAGAGCTAGCTGTGCTGGTGATGGCTTCCAATTGTTTACGGTTCCCAGCGATCCATGCTGTGTCGTCCATGTATACCATGACTGATGTGTTGGTGGTGCTTCGGGTGGTAGCAAGTTGTGTCCTTTCATAATTTCTATTCACGCTTCTGTATCCACACATCCTGCTAATTCTGCTAATTAATGGGTCATAGTATATTCGCCAGAGGAGCGGTGATATGGCATCCCCTTGATCAATTCCATTCCTGACTGTGTATGGGTTGGTGATTCCCACCCCTGTAATCACAGTGTTTCTCCGGTCATTGAAGTCCTCTGTAATGATATTGATAAAGGACTCCGGGAACTTGATTCTTCGCATGGCTTTCACCAAGATATACAGATCCACATTGTCATATGCTTTACTCATGTCTTGAAAGAGGATCCATAGTTTTTTACTGTTCTCTCTTGCATTTTCAATGATTGAGTTGATCGTGAAAATGGGTTCCAAAGTACTAGTTCCTGGCAATGCTGCCCAGTTGTGTTCTGACAATATTTCATGTCTTGTTAGTATGTTGGACAACCTGTTGACCAGTCCTTTGGTGAAGATTTTCTTGACTGATTCTAGCAGCGTAATGGGCCTAACTTTGGTAAGATCATTGCCCCAATTATACATCTTTGGGATTGGGTATATAGTTCCTCTTTTCCACTCAGCGGGCATGTCTCCTTTTTGGAGGACTGTGTTGAAGATCATTTTTAGGCTTTCGATTGCCTTTGGGCCTAGGTGATGCAGTGTTATGTATGGGATCTGTGAGGGGCCGAGTGCTGATGTTTTGCTTGCCTTCGATATGATATTAGTTATTTCCAGCATCGAGAAGTCTTGGGTGACTCCTTTATATTAGCCTGGATCAATTCGTTGTAAGGGTGTGTATTCCTCTTGCCATTCCTGTGGGGGGTCCATCTGGGGAGATCTCTTGATCCATTCTTCGAAATGGCACCATACACATGTTTTGATTTCTTCCTCATTTAGGATAATGTTTGGTTCGTCGGCCTTAACTATCAACTTGTCTAACTTGATCTTCTGTCTTTCCCTTTCGAGGAAATTGTCTATTATTCTCCTCTTGTTTGCGGCAAACCAGTTTAATCGGTTGGTGATGATCTTTTTAATTCTTACGCTGTTTTCTTTACACTGTTGTCTATGTGATCTGAGCTTGATGTCTTTAATCTCCTCAATTACTCTGATTCTGGCTGCTTCAAAGTCCCCTGGGCTCTCTAGCTTGTTTGGTACCTCTAGTCCATTTTTTCATGCAAGGTCCATGATTTTTTCTCTTGTTTCGACCCCAGGCTTTTTGTTCACTACTTTTGCCAAGAGTTTTTTGAGTTGGCATAATCCAATCAACTTGACAGATATGACCCTTGTGTGAGTTTCTTGTCTATTCCATGTCTTGACTTGTTTCTGCTTGAACTTTGATATATATAGGCTTGTTGCCTTGATGATAGTCTCTCTTAGGCTACCCCATAGCTTATCAACATCTGTTCTGGGCTCAGGTGGTCTTTTACAGGCCTCCATCTCCTTTTCTATGTGTCTTGTTCACCTCTCCCATTGTGCCGGACTTGTGCCTGACCAGTTGTATCGGGCATTGGGTGTTTTTAGAATGTTTCTCTTCTTCCTGAAAAGAGGAAAAAACAGTTGTACTTTGGCGATCGCGATTCCATAATCGCTCTCGTACATCTGTTTATACTTATTCTTGATTTCTGCGGAGAGGAGTTCTGCGTATTCATTTTTTATGATCCATACCTAGTCAATTCTGCTTGCCGTTTCCGCTTCGACTTTCCATGTGTATTCTCTTTTTTGAGGGTTTGCCGATCGGAATGTGTCTAGCATATCTCGATTCTTGAGATCGTTGATTAATATGCTGTTTGTCGACAACTTGTTCTCAAAATGACAGTATTTGCTCGAGAATCTGTCCATGCAGGGCATGCTCGTATCGTTGAAATCACCTGCCACTATAGTCTCCCAGTTTGTTTTGTAGCTTGAATTAAGTCACCTTTTTATCTTCTTCTCGAAGTGCGGTCGGTCTGAATGCTTCGTTGGTAAGTACAAACCTATGATTCTTAAGTATTTCTTTTGTGGGAATGCCAGGTCCAGCATGATTGCCCTTTCTTCTATGGATTCCTTGTTCACTATCCTTTTTGTCAGTTTAGATCTGAGGGCCACCCCTACATCCGCATCTTGCTTTTGATCTGAATTAATCCAGTAGCACTCGTATTCTTTTATTCTCCAAAATTTTGATGTGCGGTCTTTTCCATTTGTTTCAGTACTAATGATGATGTCCCAGTTCATTTCCCACCATAAATCTGTCCAAGAACTTCTGTTTATTTCTTTGTTAAGGCCTCTTGTATTCGAGGTTGCAATCAGTACTGTGAAACCCATGTCTACTAGGTTCGATGTTTGTATACCATTTGTTCCGTAGTTCTGAGCATCATCTGTAAAAGTTTCTTGATCGTTAAGTTTGTCCGACATATGTTTATTATTGATCTTATTGTTAGTTATCTGTCAGGGAGCCTATGGCCTCAAGTGCCCTCTGCATGTTTGCTTGCATGTCCTTCATCGTTTTGTTGATTTGCTGTTGTCTTGTGCGGATGTCTGCTGTCTCCTGGGTTTGACAGTGAGCCTCTGAGTTGTTGGTGCTATTCCTTCGTGATACATCCAGCTCTTCTCCACTATTTTCAAAATCTTGTTCCATCTCATCATAGTATTCCTGGTTGTATGCTTCTATGTTGGTGACCCTTTCGTCCAGATCAATTACCATCTCCTTGAGGCTCGCAACCTCTTTCCGTATTGACCTAAGCATCGTCATGATTTCACAGATGTCTGGGAGTTGCTGTGTGTGCCTTGATTCATGGAGGGCTATTTTTGCCACCTGTGCTGAGTCTGTTCCTGGTTTGCCCTATCCTGTTGTTTGCCGGTTGCTCGTGCAGCCGCTGCATATGATGTGGGTTTGCTATTTCTCTTGTTGTTTGGGGAAAAGTCTACTCTGAGACCGCCCGTTCTGGCCGGTTTGAATTTGCTGTAAATTTGTCTGTATTTTTCAGACTGGATGTGGTTGAAATCTCTCCATTGTTTTCTCCATTCTTTGATAGGATAGTCTCTGACAAGGTGTGTTGCTGCATCGCAGATGGAGCATAGAGGTGTGTTAATAGAAGTTAGGGAAATAATAGTCTCGCCTAGAGTGAAGGTCAAGTCCTTGGCTCTGAGGAGATCTTCCCTTGTTTCAAAACTCACGACTGCAAATTTCTTTGGTCGATATCTTGTTGAGCATGTGCGTGGTATATAGCATGTACGTGCCTTCATCTCGTTTAGGGCCTGTTTCAAGTTCCATGCTATAGTGCCCAGGGGCAGGTTGACCAATTTGGCTGCTATGCTGTGCCATTCCCTCATCTGGTCCACGGACCAGTTAACATCATTTATTCTGACCATGTCACCTTTAATGAGGATGCTATGCTATTTGACTAGTTCCTTCTTGACCGACTCATCTTTGAAAGTGATTGTAGCACATTGTCACAAATTCTGTGTTCTCATACTTATCCCTGATATGTTGTCGAATCTGGTAAAGTGTTGCCTAATCTCCATGAGCCTTGTGTTCAAGGATATGTCCCATACTACTATGGATTTACTCTTTTCGATCAATTGTCTGCTGTTCTACATGTGTATGAGTTTGTTATCACCTAGATTTAATAACTCCATTCTAGTTGCGTCATCTGCTGCTTATTGATCCCCAAAAATCGCAACGATTCGGATACCTTCCTTGCTGTGTTCACTACAGATTGCGATGAGTCCTGGGGGGAGTTGAGTGCTTTCGTTAAGTAGAGAATTTTTGCATCGTTGTTCGAACCTGGGGTGACATTGGCACCGATTCCCACTTTGAATCTCTCTCTTCCATATCGCACTTCAAGGTTAACTGGTGATTTTGGTCTGGGCTTGTTGGTGGCGCAAGCCACTTTGTTTTTCCGGTCCACCTGTGTCTAGAGCTCCTCTACATTTACTTCAGTGGTCAGCACGTCCTGTGTTGTAGAGTTACATACTCCTGCTGAGTTGTCTCTTTCCTCTTGGGTGTGTTCCTAGTTTGACTCTCCTACTGTCCGGGATCCGTGTTTGGCTAGAGGGGTTCTGCTGTCGTTTTCTGCCTCTTCCATCTGTTCGCTCCATGTTCGTTCTACTCGAGGGTTCCATCCTCTACGTCCATGCTCGTTATGCCAGCAGTTGTGTTCGTTTGGTCTTCCTGAGGGTTCATTTCCTTGCTGTCTTGATTAAGTTCCGCTGCCGAAGTTGTTGGTGTCTTAGTCTGTGTGTTGATGGGCTTCTTGGCATATGGTTGGTTACGAAGGGAGGCAATTTCTCTACTCCTTCTCTCTACTCTTTGCTGCCTTTCTATTCTTTGTTGTTCGAGATGCGAAACCTTGGAGTTTCTATTGTTGGAAGCTATTTCCCTGCTACTGAGGTTGCTGCGCCTCAAGTGATTGGGAAAGAGTGTGTGATGTTAATATTGATACGATTGTTATTGCTTTATGAAAATACCAGAAAAATTTTATTATTTGTTCAAATATATACCAATCATTATCTGTAAATACATAGTTTTTTAATTCTTGACTTGACATCATAAGGTATTCAATTGTCTACAAATATACAGTAAACTGTTTAAATTATATTAAATAAATATTAAATAATATGAGATAAACATACTGTTTTTAGCTATATAGCATGTGCAATCATGTTATATGTTGAATTCCATCAAGTTTTTATATTTAAAATAGGTTTTAAAGTTTCTATTTGCTGATTTTTGCAAGCATCATTTAATTTTTCCAGCCGGTAAGATGATAATTATATTTTTATGCCCAATTTTTATAACTACAGTTGCTTCCAAAAGTTTGAGTCCACTTACTATGTTTTTATTATAAATTTCAACTTTGACAATTTTTAAATCCT